>BMAO01019086.1:0-28789 GCA_019973975.1 Trichonephila clavata | reverse complement strand
TTTTACAGAAAGTTTATTGTAAATTATATGCAGTTTTGTGAAAAATATAATTTACTATGAAGGCTGCTAGAATCTTAAAGCGTATATAGTGTGACAATTTGATAACATTTTTTTGATAATGTGACAATGTTTCTTGATAAATTTTCCATTGTTTGCTTAATATATATATATTTAATATTCGTTGTATTTATCTTTAAAATAATGTAACATACTGTAGATTAAGTATACTGCATCTTTGTACAAAATAATTAAGAAAGCTAAAGCTGAAATACTTATAAAATACTTATTGATATAGCAACTGATCGTGGGCTCTATTATCCTAGACAGCGCCTCTAGCGGTGATTATGAAGGACAATGACTTTATTTTGGAAAAAAAAAACTATAATAACTATCAGAAAATTTTTTACTTTAGAATAAAGAGCATTCCTTAATTCGGGAGTGACCGACCCATGGCACACGGGGGGCACGGCGGAGTTGTGACAGTAGCCAGCGTAAACTTTCTGAAAAATTAAAAAAATTGAAAAAGTAATAATAACTAACACATTTTTTTTACTGTTTTATTGAAATGCGTCTGTATTAGACACAAAAAAAATCCTCTAAACTTGGATTAACATAAGTTTGTGAATAAATGCTTTCTATTATAGAACATAAAATAAAAATATCACTCAAAACTAGCGCATATATGAACCTAAAAAAAACTAATTTTATTATCATCTTCAAGAACTAATCCTAATATAGATGATTTGGTTGAAAAACAAACACTACAAATTTAAAAGCAAGCCACATTGATACTGTTTAATAACTTAGAAATAAAATGTTTCAAGTTACTCATTTTTATTTTATATGTAACTAACTGATTGAGCATGTAAAAAGTTTATTAACAGTAAAACCTAAGTTTATACTATTGTCTTATTTATCATATTATTTTTAAATTTCCACTAATTAGACATGCATTGAAAATGAGCTATTTGGTAAAACTCCCATAATAAGACTTCGTATAACTTTTTTCACCTTTTGTTTCTTCAAAAAGTTGGAAGTGGCATGGATAATATTTTTTAATGAGATAGTGGCAGTCTTCCCAAAATGGTTGGCCACCCCTGACCTAATTAGTGCAAGATAACTTTTCATAATTTGACTTACAGTCCCGAAATGAAAAAGTGATAATATGCAGAATTGAAACGATTCAAAGTATTTTTTTAAATACCTCAATAACTTTTAGAATGTCCTCAATAACAACTCTGAGAACAGATAACTGGCATGTCAGGTCAGTTCGAGCCCAGAACCTCTGATGACCCACATTGTAGGGGACCGATGTTGTGATTTGGTTGCGTATTCATTTTTCAAATATCAGTCCTTAATTTTCGTTTTGAATATTTATTATGACGACACACATCACACAAACAATTAAATATAAATTAAAAACTACTATTTTGTGGGTAGGCACACCCACCGATTTCGGAGGTCCGTTGTCGGCCGAAGTTGTATACAGACTGATTGAATCCCCCATCGGTTAGGGAAGGTTCACACATATTTCCATTTAGGGATTACTGAGAAGCAATCCGCGACAACCGATGCGCGTTAAATCTGTCGATTCTCAAACGTCCTCCCGTTGGTGTGGTGTGGAAGCTAGAAGAGAGGAGTGCCAGCTCAGGTGTCGTCATCGTTACTTGACCATAGTTCAAAATTACGAGGTGTGTTGCCAAAAATCCTCGAGTAGCTGAATAGTGCGACGTTCATATTCACTCACTCTTTGAGTACAGATATGCTACAATGTTTCAAGTACAGTATTTTGTTGCTGTTAGTAATGATGCTGTCTTGTTATCAATACATGTTGATGGTCATTTTATACTAAATCAGTAATACTCTGCATTTAAAAAAAAAATTTCGCACTGTCTTTATTTTCTTGATTAAAATCGATAACTTCCAACATTCTTCTTTAGGAGAGTTGTGATAAGACAGATAAAACACATGGCCACTTCACTATATAGACAGACATTACTTGCCAAATTTTGTGCGTTTCAGCTTAATTTCGCTTTTTTCAATTCCTACTATTAGTTTACTCTCTCCCTATATATATATATATATATATATATATATATATATAATCTTGAACAAATTTTCAATAGTTAGTAAAATACTTTCTATTGATCCATTGAAGTTCAAATACATTTTTTAAACTTGTAGTGGGTGACACTTGATGTTAATACAACTTTTTCAAATATTAATTCATTAATTAAATTAAAAAATGAATAAATAGTTACAAACAAAAATAATAGTCCCACAGCAAATTTAGAAAGAAAAATCTTTTGTTGTTTCTCTGTAGCACAATGGATATCTAATCCAAAGGTGGTCTGTTCGAATCCCACCTGGGATGGCGTAATTTCTGAATATGTAGTTTCCTTTTTACTATACAAAACAAATTACAATAATTAAATTTAATTTATGAATAAATAGTAACACACAAACAAACAAAAAACAATCCAACACCATATATAGAAAGGAAAATTGCAAGGAAAATCGCTTTCAATTTTGTCACAATTGTGATTCTGTCATATGTATATACATATTTATATTAATTGTAACTACTTAATAAAAAGTAACTAAAATAAAAATTTTCTTTGTTGACCTAGTAGGAATTTACTTAAATATTTTTTTATATTACTTGTTTAGAATATAGTTGTACTCCAAGTATATATATATATATTTCTTAGATTGAATCAGTCATTAACAATGAAGCAACATAATCCACAGATAAGATATTTCTTTCTCATCAAATCCTTCAGAATATCAGCGTCTGTGTTATCGATAAAGATTACCAATATGGCTTTAAGTCATCCATCTCCAAGCATCCATACTTGACGTGTTGACATAAATGGAACCAAAACAATACAAATCGAGCTCTCATTTTGTTTTCGATCCACAAACATTTTCCCACCCGTATCGTTTTTTATATGCTATCTCATCCTGTCAAAGTTGGAGTGTTATCAGTACTGTCAACGCTTGATTGGGGTTCTTCTATCCTCAAACTTTTTAAAAAATCCTTCTGCATTCTGTCTATGCGATGCACATGTTAGTGTATGTGACGTGAAAGTTTAGTTACTAAGCTTCAAAAACAGTGAACTTGAGTGGATTTTTTTTTATCAGCCCGTTACATAACGACAGATAAAATGCAGATTTAGGCCATAAGTTATGATTTGCATAAATTAGTTTTAGACTGATGTCGAACGTGTGTACAGTTTTAGAGATAACGTCAACACAGAGTATTATCGATTTGGAATCATAGTTTTTGGCTTGTTTCCAATAATTCATGTGAAGCGACAATATTTAAATAAAACTGGGAGAGATAATTCTTAAGTATGGCGGAAAAAACTGCCTTTTTTAAATAATTTTCCTTGAAATGAAACAAAATAATATGTGTTTAATACAATGTTTCTCAAAGTTTCAATATTTGCAACCTAATATTCATTCATAATTTTCATCACCCCCCCCCCTCCATACAATAACAATTCAATAATACTATTCTTTGACGCTAAAGCTACAATACGACTTTAAACTGTATGTGCCACCGGCGTATATAAACGTCTCGCTCAGCCAAAGCGTTGATTGCCCTGGATGTATCTATACGTCTATCAGAAGTACGATCTTTTCTGTGCACTGCAATCCATAAAATTATTCCGAAGGCTTTCGAATGTTATAAAAGGACCTTGACAGTGTTTCCTAAGGATTTATTTATTTCAGAGTATTTACTTATTTATTCCTTTTCTCTCCCCCCCCCCAATACATCACATGCGCACGCCTAGTACGTGGAAAACAGTGGCATTGGAGAGCGAATCACGTAACGTTTAATCGGCAGTTGTGGGATTAATTATAAATCGCACAAATTACTTTGATAAGTGTATGACAATCCCATGGGTTACTGGAAATTATTAAACTTGTTCTTAACTTAGTATTGTTAAAGTAATTGTGCAGACTGATACATTTATATAAGTGTGTAAAATTAGTGTAAATGTGTATTTTATTTTTTATTATGACAGAATGTATTTTATTTTTTATTATGACAGAATGTATTTTGTTTGTTTACTTGCAGAAAATTAATAATTTTCTTAAATTATCTTTTGTATTCGACTTTTCAATATGCTCGCCCCCCCCCTTCGTAGAGTTATCAAGCCCCCTATGGGGCGTGCCTCACAGTTTCAGAAACACTGGCTAATATATTGATTTTAATTCTTATATTAAGATTAGAAACATGACTGTGCGGTTGTGAATTCGTAGCCTGCATTGCTTCTGCTGAATTTTGAGTTCAACTCCCAGTTTCAGTAAAACGCCTCTATGTAGAGATTGATGAGAAGTCCAGATATAATTATTTACACTGTTTTGAGCGTTCATTACATTAAATTTGTAGCAATGTGTTACTTTTGCTGAGCAGAGATCAGCTTAGGACGGCGTTTTCAAAAATCGACCCACAGAAGAGTTAAGGGCGTTATAAATGAAAAAAAAAATATTTTTTATCAGCTGTTAGACCTTCAGACTTTAAATTTAACAAATATAGTTTTTTTTTCCAGCTAAGATAAGCAAAAAGCTTTTTTTTTTGTTTAATTTGCAATTCACGTAAAATTGACTCATTAAACATTTCTTTATCCTTCAATCTGTATTGTTTAATTTTTCAGTTCACCCGTACGAAAAACGGGTAGACCATCTAGTAAAATCTAAATACAAATTTGATAAACAAATTATTCATTAACTACTCATGAGGCAACGCATGGAATAAATTACACTTCAGATTTATTGTTTTCCATGAAGTTTAAATTAATAAAAAAAGACCATTATCATACGCTATTATTTAAAGCACACGTGTTTGTTGGTTATTTTTCATTTGAAATGTTAGCTCATAGGTTCTCAACGTGGGCAATAACACACCTTATGGGCGTTTGAGGCTTTCAGGGGGAAGTAAAAGACCCAGAGAAAATTAGGGGGCGTTGAGATGGCACGGAGGGGCTTGGGCAGATTAACCAAATATAGTTTAAAAAACACTAAAAAAAAACACGCTGATTATGTATTAACAAAAATAAACTTTAATGCTGTTTACCTTATGTTGATTGCATGTATTTAAAGCATTTCTGTATCACTTGTACGAAAATTTATATATTTCGGTAGTTCGGAAAGTGGATGAAAAACTTAAAGATTACATTACATTCAGACGTACATTAAATTGAATGATATAGTGCATTTTAATTTCTGTAGTGCACGTGTTGTCTTTGGCTGTGAGCAGTAGAAAAAACGTTTCGTCCACTGCATTTCGTTACCTATATTATCCAAAAAACATAATTAAATATGCTAACCAGGAATTAACGTGTGATTCTTTAGAGGTTGAAACTGTGATTTTACAAATCAACAATATCCTATCAAATATCCCACCATATACTGTCAAACAACAATATCTATCTATGACTAAAATATATAATATTACATTTTAAATATACAAGGGGTGATCAAATGAAAAGGTACGAAACGACACGGTGGGTACAAATATAGACTTTATTCAAAATATACACCATAGGCCTGAGCACAACGATCCCACTGATGAACAAGGCGCAGGATTCCTTGTTCCCAGAATTCCTGTGGTTGTGACGAGACCCAGTCCTTCACAGTATACTTGAGTACGTCGTCCGAGTTGAAGAGCTTCCCTTTCAGGTGTTTCTTCAGTGGACCAAACACATGGAAATCGCAAGGCGACATGTCCGGACTGTAGGGCGGATGATCCAACGTCTCCCATTGAAATTTGTCCAGTTCCATTTGTGTGACTCTGGAGACGTGTGGACGCGCGTTATCATGGAGCAGAACCCCACCCTCCGTGAGCAGCCCCGGTCTTTTGTTCTTGATGGACCTGCGTAGGCGTCGGAGTGTCTCACAGTACACATCGGAGTTAATGCTTTTTCTGTGCTCGAGTAATTCTGTGCTCGCATCATTTGGATGCCGCTTTTTATAAGAGCCTTTGCTCTCTCCTGCGCATGCGGGCACCCGCGCATGATCCGATCCCAGTCAGAGTCTCCAATGGCATCCCGAGATGTCTCGCTACATTCTCCCTTGGCGGAATATGCAAATATTTAACTGTTTCATTTTTATGTCGTTTCGTACCTTTTCATTTGATCACCCCTTGTATTTGTGGCAAATGCTATTTCAGATTCGCAAGTAAAAAAATGGAGCTTTAGAAAAAAATTAAATTAAAAAATATTTTCTATTCGTATAGAATATTTTTTAAAATTTAACTATTGTTTTCATCATGAATTATGCACACTCTTATTTCTCTAGAATGGGAGGGGGCGGTATCGAAGTATTCAATGAAAAAGGAGGTGGTATCGAAATATTTACTAGAGAATAGGGGGCACCAGTTCAAAAAAGGTTGGGAACCTATATGTTAGCTTGTAGAAAAAACAACCGAATTAAACCTGAATCCTATGACTTTACTAAAACTATTAAAAAGAAAAGGGAAAAAATACACTCGTGTACAAAAAAAAAAAAAAAAAAAAATTACAATTTATGTCTAACTCTATTTCAAAAATCTTCTAATCGGATTATGGAACATATTCATCTGATATTCCGTCATAGGTTGTAGGTTTTAGTGGCGACCACAACTACAAACACTTATATTTATGAGCATAGTCATCTTTCTTGGAAAATTGAAGTAGGTCGGTTTTGCCGGTTCCGCGCAGAGCAGCAAAAACATTGAAAGCCTTTGATGGTGGGGTCAGTGACTCACCTCGGGCCACTGAAAACTAATTCAATGAATTGCGTGCCAACCAATCACAAGTATCGTCTTGGTCTATAATTCTTCGTGAAGAACCGAAGTTACATTTAAATGCGAAGTTAAACCTCCTGGAATGTTAGTGTGACCTTAAATGATACTGTAGTTACGTAATGAATATAGTTCTGTCAAACCATGTTGAAATGTAAATTATGCATTTTTTGAATATTGACGAATTGAACTCTGACAGGAAATGAATGGCAGAAGTGAGGAAAATATTACTACATTTGCGAGAAAATGAGTCATTTGAATATGATTTGATTTAATTTAACTTTCCACAATTTTTCTATTAACTTCGCATTTTGAAGCCGTTCGTAAACTTTGCGATGGACCTCGTAATTTTGAACCACCAAAAGGGAACGAAAACGACACCAGAGTTAGCAACCCGCTCATCGGTATGTTCTATCTTTGATGTGGTGTGGAAGTTCGGAGCTTCAATTTTGGGACAAATAAAATGAAAAGTATTTTTTTAAAGTTTATAAACATATAATTGTTCAATGTGACAACGATTAGAGACATGAGCGATACCCAGTCAATAGAATTCCTTCCACATATTTTTCAGTATGCACGCGGTTACAATTTGGATGGTTACAATTGTTCACTTTTCCCCTTTTGAATCTTTTTTAATCTACATCTCCACCATTTCTAACAAATATTGCCCAATTAAAAATGTAAATAACTGCACCCATCCAACCTGTGACCATGATTATCCAGAAAGAAAAAAAACTGGGGATGAGTTCGCCTATCGGCTATGTATGTATATATATCAGTGGCGCGCACAAGGGGGGGAGACCTGGAAATTCGGACCCCCCCCCAAAAGCCCTTGATTTTTTTCCCGATTGATTAGAATTCTATGTATATAGTACGTAAAAACAAATGAAGTATTTGTTTTTAATAGTTTATTTTATTAATTAACACTAATTATTCATTAATTAACTAATATTTATTGTTTTTGTTCCCCGAAATTGACAAAATTGAAAGAATATGTTGGGTGGCGTATTGAAGCATGGTACGAGAACAATGGACTTTCGACCTTGGAATATTTCCTTGAAATATATTCCTGTGTCACTACTAATATATATATATATATATTATAATACTGCATCCACATCTTTATATTTAACTCTATTACTTTAAATTTTATCTTTTCATAATCATTTCTAAAATCTATTGTCTGGTTAACTTGCAATTTCAATTTTTTTCTTAATATGATCGCTATTGTTGATGGTTTCTTTGGCTGGGATTGATGAGGCAGTCCTGTGATTATTTAAATCTGTTTATTATGCATCTTGAACACATAAAGAAAGACAAGGACGACACAATACAAACACACAAAACAAGTTGCAGCCGGCTACATGTTGATGCAGACAAATACAAAAGCGAAAGAGAGCGGTTCTCCAGGAATCTCGGTATTTATGGGCGGTTCAAATCACATGATCTGAGTGGGTAGCTAGAT
The DNA here is from genome assembly GCA_019973975.1 of Trichonephila clavata. Classification (NCBI taxonomy): domain Eukaryota; kingdom Metazoa; phylum Arthropoda; class Arachnida; order Araneae; family Nephilidae; genus Trichonephila; species Trichonephila clavata. Next base: position 20,531 of record BMAO01019086.1, on the reverse strand, counting down.
GTAGTTTAAAATATTCTCGTTAGGCGGCTGGCTAATTTATTATTAAAATGTGGGTCCTGAAGGGATGGACCAGATAATTAAAAGTTATTTAAAAGGATTATATTACTGGGAATTATTACATATATATATATTGTTAAAGTCTCTAGCTGTACTCTCATAGAACAATCGTAATTTTATAAAACTTAATGTTTTTTTTAATCTAATTTTCCCCAAAATGAATTGTAGCTTCCTAAGTTTTTTAACGGTAACCTTTCAAAATTGGAATGTATGAAGTATGATAAGGAATATGTAATTTCATTTCATTTGTAATCATTTAATATACTTTCATTCAATACATACATTAATCAAAATCCTAACTTGGAATCCCACAAAAAAAAAAGATTTTTTTTTTTCACATTTTGTGCTTATAAAGTTCTTCAAAACCACACTGGAGATTGCAACGTTTTATGAATTACTGTTATCGAAATATTTCAGTTCAAAAAAAGATGAAAAATACTGTAAAAATGCCGTGTCCAATTATTACCCAAATCTTTAACGAGGCATTATCATTTAATCCGTTTTAATTTGTGACAATGAACTGTCATTTGAAATGAAAATAAAGATTAAGAATTTCAAAAAAATATCATGTTTATTGTATAATAATATATATAGCAACTAAAGAAAGTCTTTAAAATATATAACCAAACAAATAACGTTTATCTAAAAAATCGACAAAATCGCGAACTTCTAAACTTTACATTGTAAGATATCAAATTTTTTTTGGAAAAAAAAGTTGACTATGGGGATGGCACCATACTTTTACATTAAAGCACCCAAACACGTTGAAATGATCAAATTCGGTAAAAACACGTTTTATTATTGTTATTTTATCGAATGAGCTATCTGTTGGCTTTACAAAACATATTTTGTTTTGTTTCAACACTTATTAGAGGCCAAGCTATAATCAATTTTATAAAATTAGAAAAACCGGAAGGGGGTTTTTAATCTACCAGAAGTGGGCATTTGTGTGAATTGTTCAAAATCTATCAGGGCGATTCTGATTGCTCAAAATGTTATAAATGTATTTGTATAAAACTTTTTGAACCTAATATTAATATTATATTCTTGAGAATGTATTGAAATATTTCTTATTGTATGGATATTTTTCTCTGCTATTTTAATAATGGTCTCATAAAGAATGTAACATAATATTTACTCGATCAGCTCTAAAATTTTTAAATTTGAATAAATCATTAAAGTTTTGGTACGACCTCTAGATAAATGTATCTAACTTGTTTTAGTAACACTTGATAAAAGTTTATTACTTTTTTCACTAATTGCTTTGAAGTTTTTCAAAAATATTGCTAAAATTTCACTTATAATTGTAATTTTTGTAAAATTTAGATACTTTTTTTAAAACTTTGTTATAGATATATATATATATTACAAAAATATACAAAAAATAGTTATATACCTAAGATAACTATAGTCATGATAGAATAGATTTAGCCACAGAAATACTTGAGCAAACTCCTGGCCTTAGGAACCAGGATTGCAGGTTTAATATATATATATAAATATAGTTAAATGTTAGTATTTATTGGTACTGGTTTCTAAAAAAACATTTATTATGTTTTAATATGCTATTTTTTTAGAAAAAAAAAGTACTCCGAATGTGTTTGGATATCTTAAAACAAACGTACCTAAATAATTAATTTTAATATTAAAAAATATGTATACGATGGATAATTTTTGAATTCCTCTTTTATACTCAAAACAGGATTTCAATTCTTAATTTGATGTCATTTCCTCGAATATCACTTCTAATTCTTGAATATTTCATTTCAAAGCTTTCCTCGTTATAAGCAAGATTTATGTGTTTACTCTGGTACGGGAGACGCCAGCAGGAGATTTGTATTTAGCTTGTCTTCTGCTTTGTAATTTCCAATCCGGGAAGTCTATTTTTGCCGTATCAATCTCCTAAAACGATCTTCTTATTGGCATAAGCTTAAATGGTTCCTTATTGCTTTTTCACAGAAGACTGCATCTGTGTGGGACCAGAATCATTGAGAAGTATGTTTATACCATAAATTTTACAAGCTTCACGGCGCTTCGCAGACAGACTCGAAAGATTCTTCAGAGATTTCTACTGTGGAAGGCAATGCGACGTTTGTGTGTGCGTCGGACTGTCCACACAGTTCGCTCAATTACATCCCAAACGGCTCGAGACGATAAATATCTTTATTTGAAAATACTTCACAATCAAAGATTATGACATTGGATTAGTCATACACATGATTGTCATGATATAATTTCTGTGAGATCTCTTGTTCGGAAACCTGTCAGTCTTTCAGTTCAGATTGAACTTGACCGATTATGAAGTCACTGAGTTGTTTTAAGTCAGCGAGTCAGCAAGTAATTAAACAGTAGTTGATGACTTAGTTGATCAAAGATACGTTTTATTGCGTCATGAGTGGATGGGTAATTTGTGCAGTGTAGCTTTCGGTGTTTTCTTGATCAGGTTGTAAAAACTTTTCCCGAGTTTGATTAGATCGTTGAACGCGTTTCTTAAATGATACACATTCGATAAATATGTATACTTATTGTCTTACAAAGATTTTGTAATGTGAAGGAAAATTAATTCAGTTTTGGTATGATTTTTAAGAAAGCATCAAACCTTTTTAAAGTTTATATCAATACTAGCCGTTACCCTCTCACTTCACTGGTTTATGATGATTTATGACTTTTTACTTTATTATTGATTTCTAATTAGCATCAAGATTTAAAATGTATTGAAAAACATACTTATAGTTATCTCCAGTAGCAAACACAGAAATTTTCCAAGGTCGAAAGTTCACTGTTCTCGTACCATGCTCCAATACGCCGCCCAACATATTCTTTTGATTTTGTCGATTTTCGGGAACAAAAAAAAGTAAACAAATTAATTAATAAATGAATAATTAGCATTCACTAATAAAATTAAATATTAAAAACAAATAATTAATCAATTTTTACGTACTATATTCATAGAATTATAATCAATCAAAATAAAATCAAGGTCTTTTTGGGGGGGGGGAGTTCCGGACCCGGACCCCAGGACTCCCCCTTGTGTACGCCACTGATTATCTCCTCTTTATTTAAGGTCAGGAATTGAATTTCTAAGACTGATACATTTTTTTACGCTTCTAGGCAGTTGATTGCGGTAAAACCCTTAGAGGCTCTGTATTCAACGAAAGTGCCACGCTTACCAAATTTCAAGTTTTTAGGTCTAATAGTTCAAAAAGTAGAATTTTTTTCAGTTATATAATACCCGCGTAACCTCTCGCCACCCCTCATGAGAGTCAATTTCTAAAAAAACCCGTTCTTATCAAATCTCTAGTGAAAAAAAGAAACAGGTTTGTGTGCCCCATGTCAAATTTGTAGGTGAAATAGTTTTAAAACCAATATTTTTTTATCTATACTCCCCCGTAATCCCAGTAACTCCCCTTTGGAGCCGCCTGTTCTTAGCGGATCAATAAAAGAAACATGCTTAGTTAATTTCAGTTCTGCATTTATATATAATCACGTACTAGTTAGCCATAAATTTGAAAAAATAAAGCAATAATTATAAGCATAACAAGACAGTTAATAATGGTCAAAAATAAAATAGCCCCTGTTCTAAGATTGTATGGATAAGCATCGTTTTAAGATCAGCCAACCTACCCCTATATTTGCCTACACAATAATGCAAGTAAAATTTTTCGGTTAGGGAATGCAAGGATCCAAATATTTACGAGTTTTTATCATATATGCGCATTCATTTTAAACAATGCTTGTACGAAACTGTTTAATTGCGTTTGAAACGAGTGAGGCTTAAATATCACAAATAATTAGATAGTATAATACTGAATGTTCTTTTTTAAATATTTTATCATAATTTTGATTAAAAAAACATTTTTACTACAGTCGACTCTCGATAATTCGATGTTGAAGGGACCAATGAAAAACTACGTATTATCAAGAGGGTAGGAAAAAACTCCCAAAACACACCAAGAGAAGTTTTTTTCTAACTCATTTAAATTTGAAACTATGTAACGAAACAACAATTGTACATATGCATAAAATTATTTTAAAGTATTTTTAAAAAGTCCATATTATACAGTATAAATATTATACAGAAATTACGAGTCCTGTATTAAAACAATACATTATATATTAAAAACTATTAAAAGAATACAAACTGTACATAATTAATTTTTTTAACAAAAAAAAATCTGCTATCTTTCTTTGTTTTATGGCATTCAATCTAACTTTGTCAATAGATTTTTCTAGAATAAACGAAGCTTTAAAAATGTCCGCCTCAACATGATTTTGAAGGAAAAAGTTGCGTAGTTTGTTTAGTGACACTTTAGCTTCTGTCCGAGTTATCGGAGTCAATCAACTCCGATGGTCATCAAAGGGGCTATGTTACAGGGGAGGCAGCCAGACAATACAACACAAAACATGTAATCTCCAACCTGTTTGCTACAGGACCCTACATGATAATGAGCGGTGGAATTGTCGAGAGTTTCATTAGATAACTTCGAATTATCGCACGTGTTATTATACTCTGGTCAGACACGGATTTTACTTCGAAATATTGAGTATACCAAAACGTATTGTTTTAGTTCGAAATATCAAGTTTTTCTAGGGGCTGAGCATATACTTCGAATTAGCGAGAGGTTCGTATTATCAAAGGTTTGAATTACAGAGAGTCGACAGTATTTAGTTTCTTGGTAGTTATGATTCAATGCATAAAAATTTCGAGGAAGAAAGTCAATTTTTTCCTATGATTCAATTCCTCTTTATTACTTTCTACTTTATATATAATAAATTATAGTTTAAAAAAACTAAAAAGCACACTTCATACATAATCGAACTAAAAAGTAAAAAATAATTCTCAATATAAGAATAAAATGATTAACGAGAAAATTAATGTCATTGTTTTTAAAGCCTGGGGTGCTTAGTATACATTTTTACACTAACTCTGCATTTTTCGGAATAGAACTAGTAAGAAATTATAACAATTGATATCGAGCACCCCACGCTTTTACCACAATGACATTAATTTTCCTGTTAATCCTTTTATTCTTATAGATATTAAGAATTATTTTTTACTTTTTGGTTCGATTAACTATAAAGTGTGTTCAGTGGCACACACAAGGGGGGAATCTTGGGGGCTCGGAACCCCCCTCCCAAAGCCCTTGATTTGTTTCGATTGATTATAATTTTATGTATACAGTACATAAAAATTAATTAAGTATTTGTTTTTAATAATTAATTTCATTAATTAATGCTAATTATTCATTTATTAATTAAATTTTTACTGTTTTTGTTCCCGAAAATTGACAAAATTAAAAGAATATGTTGGGCTGTGTTTTGAAGCGTGGTACGAGAACAGTGGACTTTCGACCTTGGAGCCCTCTTGAAAAATTCCTGTGTGCGCTACTGAGCGTGTTTCTTAGTTTTTTAAACTGTAATTTATTTTTCATTTTTTAGTTCGATTTACAATAAAGCCTTTTTTTAGTTTTTTTAAACTTTCATTTATTCATTGGTGAATTAATCTTATTTGTTTGTCGTATTTTTGTATTAACCATGAGGGTTTTCGTTGTAGGGCTGTAACTTAATCTTTTAGTCGCCAAATGTGAAATTAGTTGCCAAATCTGGAAATGGGATATGGAATTTGTAGCCAAATCTGGGAATGGGAAATCGTTAATCCTGATGATCCTAATCAGGGCAATGGAACGAAATTATTAAATTATTGTATTGTCATCGTTTTTTGACAAGTGTGTAAAAATTCTTATTTATCTGACCTTTTATAGTGGGTAAAAATCGAGTTCAAAAATTCCGTTACATACAGGTGAAGCTAATAAAAGTGTGTTAAAAAGAATATATATAATGAAAAAATACGAGTTTACTCAAGACAGACTCAAAACAATAGTTTTTATTTTATGCAACATATTCATTATTTAAAAAATGAAAATAAAAATATGCAAACTGTGACGGATCTATACGCGTCGTTTTTCCACTAATCCTCTTGGGGAAACTTTTGGGCTAGCATTCGCGTTAATTCACAGCCTCTCAAGAAGAAACCCTGATATTTAAATTAGTTTGACTATATAAAGTCTATATAGGTTTTGTGGATGTAAGATAGAAGGTGCCAAGGAACTGTTGCGGTGATACGTAGGTGAGAATATTAGAATATTTCATTCACAAACATAGGGCGAGTTAAGGAAATAGTTGCTGAGATATTAAATTAATAGATTGAGGATCTAAGATAGATTGAATCAGATTAAGTTATCAGTTCATTAGCGCTTGTTGTCCTTAGTCTTCCTGTAGTTTCACTTGGGATTGATTAATTGTGTTTGAAGAGAAATAAAATAATAGTTATTATGGAAGTTGCTGGTGATGCTTTGTTTCCCCCCCCCACACCTTTAGGTAAGCAAGACGGTGATAGAGGGGTGCCAAATAGGTCACCCCCCACAAAAATAAAAAAATATATCCACCCCCAGAAAAAACTGAAATGCATTTAAATGCAATACTCTTTTCAAGGAATTGAGCCAAAAAGGCGCATTAATAAGCTAAAAACATGGTAGCATCACTCTGGATGTCTTTTAGCACGCTCTGAATATAGAGATCATTCTCTGATATTTTTAAACTATTGATAAAACGATATTATAAAGATTGTTTATAATGATAAAAGCATTAAAAATAATTACTAAGCAAGGGAGCATTTGCGTAGTTTTTCCCCTTAACATCTTCATTTTAAGATCAGCTTAGAATTACAAAGTGAGAAGCGAAGCACGGTTCAAAGTTACAAGGGAACTAATTGATAGATCGCCTTATACACAAATGAGCGAGCGGTATTGCAAAACGCAGTTTTTTGAAGCAGTGTTTCCCAATCAGGGTTCCGCCAGAAATAGGGAAGCAACAAGTACGTCATAAAAGGGAAAACAATGTTTTCCTGAGTCAGATCTGTACTCCGGTAACTTCGATGGGGAAAACGGATGTACATGCACATCAGTGATGCAACAAGTGCAGGATCATGTGATTGATTAAATAAAGGGCCAGCGCGTATTTTTTTTATTTTGCTACTTTACACCTAACTTTTTTTCCCACGGTTTATAAGTTCCTTAAAAAAACGTGCAAAAGAAAAATCGTGTAAAAAAAGTAATAAAGAAATCCGTTTTGTATATTTATAAAACAAAAACATTTTATTCATTTTTAATAAAACAAAAAAATATTAAAATTAGTTAAAAGTTATATATAGTTATAAGTACATACAACATATAAAAACTCAAATTGAAATCTATAGATATAAAAATGGATGTTTGTATATATGAAATCGCTTCACTCCAACACCGTTCAACAGATCAATATGGAAATTGTCATGCATATGTATTTTTTGTGGAGAAGGTTTTTGTGCTGTCCTTTTTATTGCAGCTCTCCACCAGGTGGAGCTACAGAAAGGCATTTCTTCACCGTTCAATCAATCACCAATTTGCCAACGTGGGCGCCAAAAATAATGCCAACTTGGTTCTGTCACCATTATTTCGCTATTTTCTATTGAATCGCCATTATAATGTAAGAAACGGCGTTGCTTGTGAATATTATAATTTTAACATAAAACAAATACAACAGAAAGTAATATTAACGTATTACACATCCATATATAAATTATTTACACTATTTTAAGCTTTCATTGCACAAAACTTATACCAATGTGCTACTTTTGCTGAGCAGAGATTAGCTTAGGAAGGTGTTTTCAAAAATCCACCCATAAGAGAGTTACGGTGAGTTATAAATAAAAAAAAATCCCCTTTATCAGCTATTAGACCTTCAGACTTTAAATTTAACAACTATGGTTTTTTCCCCCGGCTAAAATATGCGAAAGGCTTCTTTTTTTTTGTTTAATTTGAAATTCACGTAAAATTAACTCATTAAAAACTTCTTTATCCTTCAATTTGTATTGTTTAATTTTTCATTTCACCTGAGCGAAAAACGGGTATAGCAGTTAGTTATGAATAAAACTACAAACAACTATTGATCGTTTCTTGATAACAAGTGTGCAAATTTATTACGAACTGGATCAAAACTGCTTTCAGTAGATGCGTCAGATATATCCGGACACAGTTTGGATACGCGATTGTTCGGATAACCGAAACCCGAATGCGATCCATGCAGTATATGATACAGAACACTGTACAAATATTGAAAATTATTACATGCGAGAAACGGGCTTGAAGAAAAAACAAAATAGGTACAAAATGTCGCAATTTTACCTTGATTGGGGAAAATAATCACTTATTTTTCTCTGTACCATTGTACACCTTCGTTTTTCCAATGCAAGATCTCTGATTCTCTTCAGCAGCAGTAGTTGAGTAGGACAGCACTCTGATTGTTGTTCGTACCACTCCATAGCTGTCTCTAACGCAGAACACGTCTCAGCATTTGCTACTTTCATTGTTGTTGTCCTCGTCTTCATCCGTTTAATCGTCCACTGGGTCGGATTCTTCTTGCACGGAAGTCACAAGTTACAATCTCGTCATCATTTAGCATTCTAAATCCACAGTCTTCTGCATCGCATTCCATCCAGGTTTCTACATCAACAAAGCTCAACAAAACAGCACGTGTACACCCCCTCACTTGAAAACAAACTAATCTAATATTCCACACATGATGTTTAACAAATCACACAACTGAAATTCCCCAAATATCCCTCACCTTAGATTTTCCCGTCACTTTTGGCCTCACAGGAAGCAACTGTTGAGCATTACACTGTTCGAAAATGTATCTGGACTTTGGTCTGGATATTTGACGCTACGGATAATAAACGTTCGGATAAACGACGTTCTACTGTATGTAATTTTTCATATCCTGCTGCACAAAGCTCAAAATTTCATTGGAATTTTAATGCACACTATATGTCAGGATCATGAGTAAAAAAAAGGTTGTTTCATACTTCAAGCAAATTTCAAGCCAACGCGAATTAAATAACCGGTCAAAAGCTGAACTTCCTCTTCGGCTTCGTCATAATCGACTTCATTATTATCATAAACTGTCAAAAATTAGATGAAATTATCCTAATTCAAAGGCTAACATCAATTCTTCGTCGTCAGCATTTTTCACGTTGTTAAACCTCACACCAATTGATACTGATAGAGCTATAATTTTAAAACACATAGCTGTTTTTTGTACAACGAAATTTCCACTTTTGACGTATTCTGTCATGCATATACTGTTTAAATTAGAATTAAAACAGTTATAGAGACTGCCGATAGAAGTGAAAACTTAGAACTTTTAGTATTAAAATCTGAAATTTCAAAATGTTTGAATTAAAACTATCAACATCAATCTGGTTTCACATCTATTGACACTCCGAGCAACAACTAAATGCATGTTTATATGTTTTTTTTTGTTATTCAAATATATTACGGGCTGTACAAGATCATGACAAAATTTTAAATACAATTTAATCGAAATTACAATTAATATACAATCATATTATTTATGGATAGTATTTGTATTTACTTAAATTTCAATGTACTTAATTTTTAACATTATTTTAATTGTTTGCATCATTGTCATCATTAATTTCAACAATACTTAGACTTTTTGTACTGTCAATCATTTAATTTTGTTCTAAAAAGATACAATAGGCGTATGGTGACTAAAGTAAGAAAGGAATATGTTTGATTCAAATTTATCTAAGTATCGCGTAAAAATCGCATCGATCGTCGTTTTATATTTTGTAGTACTGAGTTTTCTATCATTGGACATATTTAAATTAAGTGTTTCATTTAGAAATTCAATTAGTGGTAGATTTTTATCATCTGCAAAGTTAATATTGAAGTCTCCTCTTAAAATCATCGGTACATTATCATATTTTTAGCCAAATATTTTATCGAGTATTTCAGAACCTTCTTTTGTATAAATCATCAAATTTTTGAATAAAAGTTGTCGTATCTGTCTCATAGATTTTCCAGGCGAAATATAAACGGCATCCATTAATATGTATTGCCCATTCTCGGAATCGCAACGAGCAATGCACAGTATATACACATTGAACTTTTTACTAAATCCATTCAATTTCACTTATAAGATATACACAGCACCATACGTCAGCTGTATAGCTACAGAAAAACTGCTATAAGCATGTCGGTGACGCGAACGCACGAGATTTCACCCATCCAAAAAGTGTATAAGGCGAACAGCACACTGCGCGTGCGCCAGTCAGAGCATGTCGGTGACGCGAACCCATAAGATTTTCCTCTACCAAAAAGTGCCCAACGCCGCTAAAGAAGTTTTCACTTCAAAAAGTTTGGGGGGAGGGGGATTCGTGCTACAACAAAAAATTCGTGTACAAAAGTATGTTAATAAACAGTGTTATTTCAAACTCATGTAGAAAAAGAGACCACGTAATGAAAAGAGTAGGGTGTATGTTATTCCGTTTTGTTTTTCATTTTTGAATTCTTATGTAAATTTTAACTTTGAAAATGTGGCAGTATTTGGAGAAAAACAATCCACAGATGATTTTGAAGAGACTTTTTAGAGACGATTTACAATCTCTTACAAAATTTCAAATACAAACAAGAATGTCTTAAGGCATGGACCACCCGGGCCTCAGGCTTAACAGGGGCCTCGTATCATTCTCGACTCACGATAATTTGAATAATTTCAACAGTCAAATGTTATTACCGGTTGTATTCTCCGAAAACTTGAAATTTCGGACAATATGTCAACTGGCTAAAGGTGATGACCGCCGTCCACGTACAGCCCTAGGCCTACCACCATACTCCATCATTACTCATGCAGTCAAAAGATGGCAGTCGGTCGAGATGATTTGTGCAATTGTAAGTCGTGCATATTTATTTGTTTCGGGTTATTGCTTGTATGAGTATTTTATAACGCGTTTGCTATATACTGTCTACTTTTAAGGGTTTTAGGTGGGGTCTGCAATTGTGTAGGGCAGGGGTGGGCAGACTTTTCCAGGGGGCGGGCTACTTCTGATATTTTCAAGAAGTTGCGGTCCACTCAGTGTCAATGGCGCACACAAAGGCGGGGAAGATGTCCAAGGTATCGGACCCTCCCTCTCCTAACCCTTCATTTTCTTCCGATTCATTATAGTCCCATGTATATAGTATGTAAAATCTAATTAAGTATTTGATATTAGTAATTTTTTTTATTTATTAATGTTAATTATTTATTCAGTAATTTATTTTTTGCTGTTTTTTGTTTCCGATAATCGAGAAAATAAAAAAAATATGTTTGGCTGCGTTTTGGGGTATGATACGAGAATGGTAGACCTTCAACCCTCGACCCCCTTCCTTTAAAAATTGTGTTTCGCTACTGCCCTATGTCGTAGGTGTGATGAGGTAAGGAAAAGAGGCTGTTATTATAGCTTAATAATAAGTACGGAATATGCACTTACCTACAGAAATAAAATAAAAAAACACCTTTAAAACCGCGTTTAAAGCAAAACGCGATACAAATTTAATAATAATAGCTCCAAATATAATTATATCAAATGATACATTTATTATGAAACAATTTAATATACATACATTAAAGAAATAAAATATTTTTATCTAAAGTTAGTTTTCGTAGTTATAGTCAATAGAAGGCTTAGTCTGCGTACTGTCAGCCAATCTTGAATTTTTCGTATATAATTATTAACTGGTAAAATTTTTAGGTGGTCACCCCAAAATGTCTCGGCGGTCAACTGGTCGATTGCGATCGACATAATGCCCATCCCGGGTGTAGGGGCCCATGACTTGAAGATATCTTAAGACGTCCCTGAGAACAAAGGTATCCCAAGAAAGGCTGATCGTTACAATGTTTAGGTCTGAGTTATTAATTAAAATCATTATAAAATAAAACACATATTTGTTTTTTGCATTCAAGTCAAATAGTTCAATAAAAACATAAAACACATTTTAAGAAGAAAATGTGAGTCCACGGGGCTTTACATGGCCTGATGATTCCGATTGTCCTCTTCCACTGTATCTTGTTTGTGCTAAAAAGTAGTCTTATTTCTGTGGATGACGCAGTTTGTGTAGATATATCGAAAATCAGATTATGAATTCAACATTTATTTTCCAAAAAACAAGCGCGGATTTCACATTAATATTTGACACAAATTGTTGTACTAACGAACCTATATTATTTTCTTCACATAATTATGTTTAAAATTATATAAATTGCATATTATTGAATTTTTTTTTTTTTTTTTTTTTTTGCTTTGCAATAAATCAGTAGAATGATAATCATTTTTTTTGTTTCTATTATAATGATCTTTGTTATAAATATCACACAAAAATATCGTTATTAGCGTTTTCCCCCAGAACTTTTTCCTTGTCCTAAGGGTTCCGTAAAAGTTAAAAGATTAGAAAGCGTAAAAACATTAAAAAAAAAATGTAGTAATTGTTGGATGGTGGTTATGAAATATATTTTTTCTTTTCTGATACTATAACCAAACATATTTATATATATATATAATATAATATATATATTACAAACAAAAATATGCCAAAATAGTTATAATACTAAGATAATTATAGTCATGATAGAATAAAGTCTTAGCCACAGTAAGTACTAGAGCAAACTCCTGGCCTTAGGAACCAGGATTGTGGGTTTAAACAAAGTTTTTCGGCCAGCCCAACACACACACACACACCATATATATATATATATATATATATATATAATAATTCTCGTTAGTTTCATTACAGTTGGGATGGTTACAATTAATCTTTTTTCCCCTTTATGCATCCATATAAAACTACAAGTACGCTATTTCTAGTAAATATTGTCGAATTAAAAAGGCAAATAGCTGCAGCCGTCCAAACTGTGACCATGGTCATTCTGAAAAAATTTTGGGATGAGCTCAACAATCGACACTGGATATATATGTGTGTGTAAGAATTAACGTTAATTTCATCTTAAAAGCTTTTTAATTTGTAATGATCTTGACTCTCCAGGACTTTGACGTAAATAGTTAAATGTTAGCTTACCCACGTAACAGGATGTAATCGTAACTTTATCTCTTAGAAATCAAAACCTTAGCGTTTTTGAATTAAATTGAGTAAGACATCATCGTCATCCAATATTCTGAACCAATCAGAAGAGGCAACTTCGGAAGTCATGTGAGTTTTTGAACTTCCGGTTGTCACTTAACATAATATTCTCATTTTTAGGAAAAATTCCTCACCCATACTTGTTTACAGTGTAATCCTGTTTCTTGAGCGTCGCCTTTTGTAAATAGTCCTTTGTTTATCTGCGTGAGTGTGTTGTCCACCGATAAAATAAAATGAAGCTGTTAAAAACTTTCAAGATTCCTCATCACTCTAACAACTGTTACAATCACAACCTGCTGACGGTAAAAAATTAGTAATGAAAGAAAGCCAATCACACACACAAACGCACGCACACGCACTTTAGGTTGAGTATTTTAAGCATGTGAATTGTGTTCTCTTAAACGCTTTAAAATATATTATACAGCAATATAAACTTTAATACAGAAAAAATTGGGTTTTAATATTAAATAATGAGTAAAAACAGAACATTTTTTGCGATATCAAATAAATCATTTTGAAAGATAGCGTTTTCACAAAATTTGATTTTATTACGCATCCTGCTGTATTGCAGTCTAATAAAGCTCAGCTAAACACAAAAAATATCACCAAATAGCTTATTTTGAGACTTGATCACTGATGTAATACGAATTAGGAATTAAAATTCTTTTAAAGATCAAATGAATCGAAAAAGTTAACGTTTTAGCTATCGTGCTGCCATCTATGATATTTTTTATCAACTGCATTTGTACTAGAAATATGTTGTACATTTCCAATTACTTCACTTTTATTGGTATTTTCTGTAGCTTTTAAAAAAATTAACATACCTCGATTGCTAGTAAATATACTTTAAGCAAAAAAATATGCCTTAATTTACAGGTAAATAGTGTAGATGAAAAGCGTACAACAATTGCAATATTGAATAAGAAAAATTCGGCGAAATTTACACATAATAAATTTGAGCAAAATATCCAAATGATTGCTTTAAATGTAATACTAGCTAATTTTTTTAAAAAAATTAAATATCTTAAATTAAAAGTAATCAAAATACTGAGAAATATTTTATCAATAATTTCAGGATTTAGCACGATAAGGAACTCACAAATAATTTGAAAACTTCAGATATATTTATCTTTAGTCAATCAAGTGCTAAAAGTTTGAATGTATGATTAAAATAGGAATTCATGTTGTACATATAAATATTTTTTAGGGATTTTTCAACATTGACTGCACAAGTGCAAACAAAAATTAACTTAAATAAAATTTAAAAATAAAAAAAAAAAAATTAAGGATTTTCGCAATATTTTAGAAATTACTTGTGAGGCTGAGAATATTACAAGTTCTTTTAACGCGAGTCATCTGCTTTAATTAATTTTTTCGCACATAATGATGATGCGTATAATTTTGAAAATGTAGATTGTTAAAATTTTTTATTAAAAAACGGAAAAATCTAAATAACAACCTTACCAACTTAATTGCAACACATCGCTTCTAATTTTGTACCGAGTGTACATGACTGCGTGGGATTACCAATGGTGTACCGAATGATCAAACTATTCTTGCAAGGACTAACTTCCATGAACAGTAAGTGAGTGAGTGAATATTCACGTCGCACTGCTCAGCTACACGAGGGCTTTTGGCGACGGACATCGCAATTTTGAACCATGCTCAAGTGATGAGGACGACACTTGAGCTGTACCCCCTCTCCAAGCTACCACACCAACGGGAGGACGTTTGAGCTCTCGAAAGATTTTACGTGCATAGCTTCCCTACACGACGGGTCTTCTGTGGTACTGGGCTCGAACTCATAACACGCCAGCCACGAGTCCGTTACCTAGCTTCCATGGACAACAAAAGTTGAATGAGCTGGGCCATCGTCAACCGGCTTAAATTACAACGACAAATAAGCACTCCGCCCTTTTTTGCTATCAAACCGAAGTTACCGTTTTTTATTCGACAGTTCTCGTCTGTTGGATTATTATTCTAACTCGCAAGTAATTAAATTGTTTTAAAATGTGTGTTTTTAAATTTAAGTAATTTTGGAAAAAATAACTTCGTATTTTAAGGATTAAAAAAAAATAAATAGGTAAACCGCACAATCACCCATATTACAAAACTTATCACAGCCATTGCGATAGTACTTGGACAGCTATCTAAGGAAAATTTTTAACAATAACAGCAAAAGACCGATTTCTCTGAATAAAGCAATTTATTATTAACATTTCATTTTTATTAAAAATTATCAGGAAAAATGATTATATATTGTCCTTTTTTGTGCCAATTAAAAAATTTCTGTTGTTATTTTATCTCCTATTAATTTTGCTATAATACTAAATTGTTGCATATGTGACGTATTATTTGAGCATAAAAAATCTATTGAAATTAAAAGAAAGTCTTTTTCTTTTCTAATCTGTAAGGTAAGTAGCTGGGCAAAAAGGGGGGAGGGAGGGGTGGAGGGCAATTCAATTTCTTATTGTAATATTTTGGTTTTAAAAATTATAATATATCTATTAAAAATTATAATTACAGTTCTATTATTTGAACCACATTTATCATTTTTTTTTAAGTATCTTAGATTAATTTGATAACTATTACAAGTTCTGAAAATTGTTTATTGTCTCCTATTTAAGGTTTTAAAATATATTATATAAGAATAAAAGAAATTGACAAAGAAAAAATTTTAAATTATTTATTGGGTAGAAACAAATTATTTTTTACAATACTAACTCATCATAAATAAAAATCTTTTTTTTTTGTTTTTTTTTTTTGCAAATTTTAAGTTTGTCACTCACTGCAATATTGTTGTTTAAATAAGCCCAGCTGAATACAACAATAATCACCATGAAGTTTATTTTCAAATTTTATCATCTCTCATGATTAGAATTAGAAATTTGTAGCTTTAACTTTTTTAGAAGCATCTTATAGAAATAAAAGAAATAGGGAGAAAAAATTAACATTTTATCTCTCGTGCTGCCATCTATGAGAGTCAATATTCATCTATATTTTCTACTTCAAAAGTATGTTGTACAAATACAATTACTTAACATTAATTTATAACTCGAAATCTTATAGGAATTTACATAACCTGATTGCTCACAAGAAATACTTCAGACAAAAAATATATTTTAATTTGCAGGTAAACACTTTGCATGAAATACGTACAACAAATGAAATATTCAATATGAATAATTTCGTCAAAATTATTTTACACATGATAAAGTTGTATAAAATATTCAAAATACAGTCGACTCTCGATAATACTAAGTTGAAGAGACCAATGAAAAACTTCGAATTCTCAAGAGAGTAGGAAAAAACTCTCAAAATACACGAAAAGAAATTTTTTTTCTAACACGTTTAAATTTGAAACTCTGTAATAAAACAACAAATGTGTGTACATAAGTATAAAATTATTCAAAAGTATTTTTAAAAAGTACATATTATATATATACAGTATAAATATTATACAGAAGTTAAAAGTCTCCTGTATTAAAAGAATACATTTATGTATAAAAAGCTATTAAAAGAATTCAAAATGTACATAATTAGTTTTTTTTTTTTTTTTTTTTTTGACGAAAGAATTTGTTATCTTTTTTGTTTTTGTTTTATGGTATTTAATCTAACTTTGTCAATAGATTTTTCTAGAACAAATGAAGCTTGAAAAATGTCCGCATCAAAATAATTTAGAAGGAAAAAATTGCGTAGGTTTGTTTAGTGACACTTAAGCTTCTGACAGAGTTATCGGTGTCAATCAACTTCAATAGTCATCAAAAGGCCCGTTTACATGGACGAAAATTGCCGGCAATATACCGGCATGGATCCTCTTTCGAGGAGTTTACATGACGACCCGGCAAAATGCCTGGTAGAAAAGGAGGTTTGATTTTTGTACCCGCAATAGGGCAGGGGATTTGGGGGTAAAATGCAGGACGTTTTCTAATTTTCCCATGATGCATTGCGCCAGATCTTTATTTATTCAAAGATGGCTGCTGTTGTGGATTGCGAGCGTTCGTGTACAGAAGAAATTCAGCTCAGAATACTATTTTGAATGCTGTGTATTGATAGTTTTATTTCAAATATTTGTTTGATTCAAATGCAGTTTAGTATTTCATTCTTTAAATATTGGTGTAGCTAGAATGATTCTTGAAAATTGTATATTGAATTATTTAATATTTTCTCCATGTGTATATAGTTATACGAATTTTTTTAGTTTTTGACTTAATTTATTGTGTGTTGCTCTCTTTTAATTCTTGCTTACTTCAAGCGTTAATAAATAGCTTCATTAGTAACTTATAAAAAAGTTAGAAAATTTATAATGTATACTTACTTTCCTTGCCAATGTTTAAATTTTTTATAATGAAACCTCTTTTTTTTCTTTTCTCAAATTTCAGGATATTTTGTAAAAGTGTTATTTTTTATTAGTGCGTTGAAATATGTTATAATGTTTAATTATTTAATTTGTGTGTTTTTAAAATTTAATTGTGCTAGAAGCCTAGTAATGCTTGAATTTAAAATTTAATTGTGCTAGAAGCCTAGAAATGCTTGAATTTAAAATTTAATTGTGCTAGAAGCCTAGAAATGCTTGAATTTAAAATTTTATTGCTTCATGAAAATGTTATGAACCCTCTGGTTCATCAAGGGGCAGGATGTTGTGAATTATATTGACCAGGTGGTCTGAGTCCTGTTTTTTTCCCCACAGGAAATGTTAATTTCCTTCAAGTTATCAAAAACTTCACTCATATCAAATGTATCAACAAGCTAGTTATTATAGAAGTATTTTAACTGGAATGCAAAATATTTTTTTCCCTAAAATAAAAGTATTAAGAACCTGATTTTATGAAATAAGAATTATTACTTTGCATGTATGTTTCCAATATTTTAATAAGATGATACATATACTTTAAGACATTAGTTTTTGAGATTAATTTGAAATTATTACAATATAATTCTTATGGATGTACACAATAAAATTACATTTTTTTGTTATTTTTCCTGATTTATCTTATTGAGTGTTTCCATATAAGTAAAAAAATAGTACTATCTTTTTATTAAATAACTCCATAGGGGTGTAGTGAAAAAAAAATTTTACTTTGAAAATTGATTAAAATGTGGTATAACCAATAAATAGAATTAACTGTTTTATATTCACATTCCCATGAATTTATGAGGATAAGAGCTTAAAAAGAAAATTTCTTTTTTCTAAAATCTTCAAATTTAGTCCATTTAATTTTTGTTATTAAAGCGAATCATGATTTACTGAACCAAAAGATATCCTTTTATATACATATTGAATTGAATGGGCAAGTACAAAATTATTTTATAAAAGTAGGCTAAATATTACTTTTTTTTCTCCTCGAAGGGTTAAATAATCCCTCAATTATGAAACATACTATGAACAAGTTCTTATGAAAATATTGTACATTAAGGAAAATACACACTTTCTTGCAAACAAAAGTTAATTTAGCTTTTTAATTAAAGTTGGTTAATATGAAAATTTTGATTAATAATTAGGAATTCTTCTGAGATTGAAATGAAATAGCGCTTTTAACGTCATTTAAAGGTTTTGAGCATCTGAAATAATCTGACAACAAACAAACATTTGATATGTTTTATAGTCTGACTTCCTTTATAATTATTACCCTTCAAAAGGTTTGAACTTTTTAAAGAAATGTTTGTCTCCAACATTCAAAAAGAAAGAAATTTGACTTTTTTGTATAAATTAAGAAACATGTTTAAAGAAATATGCTTTTTAATAAAATTATTTATAGTAGATTGAATTAAATTGTTTTCACGAAAATTCTTATTAGACAGTAGTTTTATTTAATAATCAAATTCATTTTAATATACATCATTTATTGACACTTAATTTTAACATTACATGAATGCACTATAAGTGAATAAAGCATTTCATGATATGGTATATAAATCAGACTGTGGATGTAACACTATACTATAAGGGCAAATCGAGGATCTAACTGCAAAAATTCAACGTGCATAATACCTTGTACAATTAGCACATCTCGATTTTTATCTTATTGATAATATCTAATAAATCTCTCTGGAAATCTTATGGAAAGCTTTTTCAATTTATTTACAACAAAAAAGTATTAATTTTAAAAATATTTACAAAGAGTATTAAATATGTCATTAACCCAAACAAATAAAAGGATACAATAAAAAAAATTAAAGAAAATCATCTCCTAATCAAAGATTAAAAAGCGAAAATAGGTCAAATTATGCAGAATTTCTAAAATTTTCACTTTATATATATCATTTTTATGACATAAAAACTTGAATTTTTAAACACCTAATGTAATTAATAGTAAAGAAAAATTTTAAAAACATTTGTATCTTAAAAGTTTCTGCGAATTTTATTTACTCTAATCACTATCAAAATTAATTTTATCAAATCAATGCTTTTTTCATATACATTTACAAAAGAAAGATCTGAAAAGATCTTCCCTTGTTTACAAAGAAATTAATGGCAAAAACTAGTCTTAATACATTACTGATGACAAATTAATTCCCAATGAAATGAGTTTCAGTTGAGCTGAAACTTCTATACCACATAAAAGTTTTAAGACCTAGATGCATTTTAGCTTCTTTATATTCCATATTGGATTGCTTCAGAGCAATCACACAGCTCATGAAGTAAATATTGAAATTGCCCTTTTCTCTTAATTCATGTAACTGAAATTCTACAAGAAAAATTTATTCTACAGCTTCACAAAAGTATACATAGTAAAAATACTCACAAAAAAGAAATTTCATGAAAATTTTTATCTTAAAATGTGTTGCTTTTGGGAGGAGAGGAGGCTTTATTCTCAAATTAAAAAAAAAAATGTATGAATTAATAGTATACAATAATTTTAACTTAGTAAACAACAGGGAAATAATCTTTAAATTCAAAGGACAAGTAATTGGGTTGTCTTTGGTTGTAGTTCTTGAAAAATAAGCCTATTCAAAGTGGTAAGGACATAAAAAACAGTGAGGAGATGTTTAAAATCTTTATGCTTCATCATTATTATCCACATTTATAAAACACTCGCATTTTTACCAGGATATTAAACAAAAGATTTTTTTCCTACAATCATCTTATCTTTTACTGTAATCGAGCAACCATATACATTTAAATAGGAAATTTTAGTGGGTATATTGCAAAAGTGCAAGAGCAAAATAGTCGTAGCAATAATAGAAACAAAGAATTGTTTGGCGGTAAGTAAACGAAAACATAATCACATGTCCTCTTCATGATAATCGCGCTAAATCTGGTTGTTTCTATGGTTACATTGTATAGTCACGGGAATCTATCAACCAATCACCAGATTCTCATGTAAACGGGCTGAAAAAAATACCGGTAAAAAGCCGGCTTTTCTCCCCAATTCCAAATTGCCGGCATTTTGGCGGCTTGCATGTAAACGGGCCTAAAGAGGCTATGTTAAAGGGGAGAGAGCAGAGACAATACAA
>BMAO01019085.1:41103-181629 GCA_019973975.1 Trichonephila clavata | reverse complement strand
TTGTAATCAGAACAATACACTTACAAATACAAGTAAATTAATGAAGTTCATATGTACTTTAAAAAATATGCATCCATAAATGTATAATGCTGTATGGTGAAGAACATACAATATATTTTAATAATTTGTGAGATTCATATTCCACTATTTTCCCAGAAATCAGGGAATAAATCAGTTCGATACTGAAGAGCTAGATCATATAAAAATTGAGAAGCACGTATCTATCTATATTCTTAAAATACTGATTGCATTAACTTTTCCTAATATTAAAAAAACAATTACGATAAAAGAAAATTTCTAATTATCAATTTTACTATACTACAACTGACATTTTAAATTTCATGTTATTTTCATTTTACATACATAATTCATTTTCATTTACATTAGTTGCATATACATGCATAATTATGTAAATTTTTTTTAAAAAAATTATTTTAATACAGGATAGCAAACGTTACATTCTGATTAAGGCCAGCACTTTCCATTCCTTCCTGGATAAGCTTGCCTTATACAAAACAGAATAGAAGCAGAAGGATATTGTACAGAAAAATAAATTCATTGCAAATAACATTAAGTGATTTGCACCTTAACAGAGGGTTTCATTGCAAGAGATTTTTTAGTGTATTCAATGTTTTAAATATTGAAAATTCCTTAATGTCCACCCAAAATAATATTTTGCAAACCATCAATATTTTTTTGGTAAAATTAAGGACAGGTGTGTCCTAACACACACACAATAGAACACATGTTTAGTTAATCTAAATTTTACTTATTTTACACATCTTCACAGTAGTTAACAGAGGTACTTCAGTATTTAATTATCCAAAAAATCAGGATGCAAAAATCTGATATGTAACCATACATGCTGTATCAAAAACAAGTATACATACATATAAATCAAAAACTTAGTTTTTTAAAAAATAATTTTAGAATATTACATGGAAAAAGAAAAAACATTTTTGAGAAGCATTCACTATAGAAATGGAAATATATTTTAATTTACTACAGCTTCATTAATGTTTATACTTGATGATTAATCAAGTACCATTTTAAAACATTATAAGTCAAAATTATCATTTACCATTTGTAAAATTATATGTAAAAAAATTATGCAACATTTTGAAAGTCTTTACTGGCTGTGTTATTTTAGGTAAAAGATATGATTTATCGAGAATTGAATTTCAAATATGATAATAAATTAAGGCATTAAAATTTTTTAATTAAAATGTTTGTATAATAGAATATGTTTATGTCCATATATGGAATATAAAAGTCCTGCTCACTCTTACATGATCAAAATAAAAAAAGTCATTTTTGAATCCATAATTCTTTTACAAAAATAATAATAATTGTAATATATTTGTGTGGTATCTATTAGCAGAATATTTATTTTTCAGAGTTTGACTGAAAAACAAATAAGTATAAACCTATCACACAGATGTACAAATTTTTTTACTATGTATTACAAATAAGAATTTATAGGTATTTGCACAATTTGTAGAAGATTTATCATTATAGATTAGATTTGCTTTATATCATTAGATTTATTTTTACATAAATATAAATAAAAGTCAAAAGACATGTATGTTGATATTATCCTGTTTATAAGTCCTGAATAAATTTGTTGCATTGAGTTACTTACAAATATTGACCAAAGAAGAGTACTTGGATCAATTGTATATTTAATTGAGAATTAGGATCATGAAACAAAATATGGCTTCATGTATAGACATTTGATTCTGTGGGATGTTGTTGCATAATACAGCCAATAACTTGAGCTGTTCCTGCTCATGTTTGAACACAGTAATAATAATATAATTTTTTTAAAGTTCTTGTGTTTTTGCTAGGTGAAATTATTTGACAGTTTAATACATAAGTTCCAAATTTTGGAATGGTATGAGTACTGATTTAGCATTTCTTTGACAAACTTTGAAGTAATTTAATATTTTGCTCAAGTATAATTTGGAAAACTGAAAAGTTTCTTGAAATTTAGAATTTTCCTGATAAACTAATGAGATAATTAGTTAATTATCTTGGTTATAAGTAGTAGAAACTGTTATTTTGATTAGAATGGAACTCAGTTTATTCATGATAAAACTTTGGGAACTTGTTGTTGTATAATAATGATTTTAATCTTTAATAATATATTTTCACATGTTAAACTTCAGAGTGAGAATTCTGTATCTTTTTTCCCCTCTCTCTCTGATGTGTTTTTTATCTTCCATTTTTTTAAAGTATAAATATATATAAAAAGATACTTTAGATACATATTAGTGAAAACAAAATGAAATGTCAATACATTTCTCCAAATAAGTTTTTAGTGTGTATGCACTAAACATACAATACCTGGTCAAGATACATAACCAGTAGAAATTGTGAATGGAAATTTTATGCAAGTATTCATTTTTATATATATTGTATTGAATTTTTTCTATCTTATTTGCAATTCATTGTGTTGTAAAAATAAAATTCATTTTCATAAATGGATAAATATTTATTATTATTCAAAAACTTTCATATTAACTCAATCCAATATGTTAAAAGAAGCGAATTTTTAAAATTTTTTTACAAGTTTACCTTGTATTTCGGAGCTATCTATTGTATATAGATAAATTATACTACTTTTATAATTTATATGTAATTCAATAAGAAAAATATATTTAAAACTGAGGATAATTAAATTGAATTTCTGAAATTATTGCACCTTTTCTGAGTAAACATTCCCTTAATAATTTTTAAAAAGTAGATCAACATGTTATAGGCACTTTACACAAAGACATGTTTAAAAAAGTATTGAATTTGTTGTTAAAAATTGTACATCTTCTGCACCCAGTGCTCGAAATGAGCTTAAACCAACACTGTTTGAAATGCAAAGTATTTATGTATAAAATAATAATACTAACTTTAGCCATAGAAATCACCAGGTTTGTAAAAAATAACTTTTTTCAGTTTTAAATTGGGGTACAGTTTAGCAAGTTTGAGTTTTATTGCACAACTTTAAAGTACTAAGATATAGTACTATAATATATTATCATGCAGTTAGGTACATCATGAGAATATCCAGTTTTATCTGCAATGCTTGAAATCAGAAGTCTAATTGCAGTATTAGCTGAGGGCGATTTTTAGATGCATCATTTTGAGTAGTGTTCCATCTCTTCAAAATATTGTTTTTCACAGCAACCTGAGAACGTTTGAACCACCAAGAAAAATTAATGATAAAACTTCCAAGTTATATAAACTATTTTTAAAACAAAAATTAGCTTTGAAAACAATCTTAATTAAGTAACTATGAGAACTCAAAACAAAAGCAGAAATACTTTTAGTAATGAGAACTGAAATAATTAACTATTTCAGAGTTGATTGGGCTCAAAAATATTTTTCTTTCAATTTAAGAGTGGAAAACTGCTTTAAAATGAAACTGAAACCAAAACCTAAGCTCTTCAAATATCTTTAAAACTAATTTATTGTCAAATCTGAAATTTGGTGGCAAGCTTCTCAATGATATGGGCCATAAAAAAATGTCAAAATTGTTTTTGAAATGTTTAGCACATTGTGTGGCCTTAAAATAGTATGATTTGTACCAATACATTATGAAGCCTTTAAAGATATGTTGTAAAATAATAACATTTAGCACTTTGATAGTCTTAATAATTATCACCTACAAATGTTTGAATTTTTTTTATATAAATCATTGTCCCCATGAAAAAAAAAAACGAATCATACTAAAATATGGGATTAATTTTAGAAATTGTTTGAAACATGCTAAATTATTTTCATGAAAATTTTTACATTTTGGAGCATACAAAATTTTTGTTAGCTAGTTAAAATTAGTAATTAAAATTATTTAACTTACATCATTTATCAACATTTAATTTTAATATTACATGATTTTATACAAGTGAAAATATAATTTTTTTAATTAAAAAATTCATTGTAATTTAAAAAATGCATTTTCATATTCTTTTGAAAGACTATCAGTGACATTGCTTCATTATGTATTTATGAAGAGTATTTTTTTAAGATGTATTCCAAAAGAGTATTTTTTTTTGTCAGTTTCAATCTTTATTTGCATTAATATGGATACATAAAATTGAAACATTGTTATTGTACACCAATTTTTTAAACAACTTTTCTAAAAAAATTCCCAAGACATAGTAAGATTTTTCGAAATATATGATGAATCTTTAATGAAATAACACATTTGCCAGCTTTGATTGTCTGACTTTACTTAGTAATTATCATTTACAAAGGTTTGAAATTTCTTTTAGAAATTTCCCTTTAGACTGTCTTCAAAGTTTAAAAAAGAAAATACTCTTACACTATTAAGTTAAAGAAATGAATCATAGAAAAAATTTTTTTAGGAATAATGATTAAATTTTATTGTATTATTCTTTATTACAAATTATTTCTTATGAGTTATTGAATTGCATATAAATTGTCTAATTGATGTAAAGCAAACAAATATTTCCTTACAATTTTAAAAAATAAAAGAATTATTAACATTAAAAACTTTGATGTCCTAATAATAATACTGAAATGAGTTTTCAAGAACAGCAAAAAGGAAACTTTATATGAATATTAGAAAATAACAATTAAATTCACAAGCTTTTTTGTAATTACAAGAAGTTTCTATGTAAAAAAATATAATCAATGTCACAAATTCGGTAAGAAATAAATACCTGCGCTTACAAAGAATGGGTCAGGAGCAATGAAAACTTAAAACAATCCTTAGAAATGCCACAACACTAGAATTTACGAAATCCCAGGAGGTCTTCACAGCACTCAGACACAACTAACAGTGTCTAGAAATACATAAGCAATATATTCAGGTAACGGTTATACTTTTTCATGGAATCTCTTATTATCCAATCATCATAATAAATTGATTAACAGTCTTTGGTCCTATTCAACAGCCGAAGTATTAACTAATCGCTCTTGCTGACAGACATTGTAGACAAAACAATATTTTGTTTTGGCGAGCCACTCCCTATTTACAGTCTGCACGAATTTTTCTAGGAAAAACTCGCTTACATGATGATTTGCGATATTAGTAGATTTATCCAATTTGAAGAAGCAATTTGTTCAAAAGAGCGTTGCATAATTTTATAATCACAATATGGCTGGCACTAATAAAAAAATAATTACTAAACCTAAAAGTATACAAAAATTCGAAGCCAAAGGATAGAAGTATAAAATAAACAAATCTAATACTATAAACAAACTATATATATATATTTGGTCACAATAGAAAAACTAAAAAAGTAGAAAATATATTAAAACTATTTTGAAGTACTAAAAGAATTTAAATATAAAATAATCTTTGAAAATTCGAAGTTAGCGCGCTACCACAAGTGTCATACAGTCAACTGTTATTTGTTTACATGATCGCACGTTGTTAATCACGTGATGATAGCCACGATCGCAGCGCCCTCTAGTGATGAATCGACCCCATTAAGCCAACGATGAACTTGGCGATTTTCAAAAAGAGGCCAAAAATATCAAAGTAACCCATCCTTGTTTGTAGATTATAGGAATAGGTGCTGCCAACGAAATCGCGCATTACACGTCCGGCCTTGTTTGTTCCTTTTATCTGTCACTATCGAAAACTCTTGTAATATTTTTCAAGTTAACAAAATTATTCTTAAGATAGTGGCAGCACTTAATTGCAGCCTGAGAGTTGTTTTTAAGAGAACTCGCACTTGTTTGTTTGCGTTTATAACCTTAGTTGTAATATCTGTTTTGAAGAGAAATATATATTTCGTTATACGCATTAAGAAAAGTTTGTTTCACGGAACTGTTATGGCTCTTCAGCCTAAAATGCGTTTGAGCCCTTTTGTGCTCTCAACTGTAATATATGATAATGCCAACTGTAACGGTGATCAAGTAAGTATTATATTTTATATTGCTTAGCTTCTTTTAACGCTATTTGAAATGCCATCATTTTATCGCTATTTGAATTCTTAAGAAATATTTAAGATGTAATTTTATGCTTTCAGTAGTATGTAAAATTAAGTACATATACCTTCTTGAAAGGTTTAATATAGTGTTATGAAATAGATGTTAACTATCCTTTTTTGTAATGTATATGTATAAAGCTGTCCAAGAAACTACAAAATATGTGATATGCAGTGCATGTTCATGCACCGAGATTTAATATAACGGTATGCGACAAACATATTTTAAAACTTAAGTTTAAGTTTTCAGTTAATAAGTATTAATAACTACAAAGAGTTTATGAATGATTTGATACCAAAGTTAATGTTGTTATAAGTAACTACTATCATTATTAAATTTACAACTTACCAAAGATTCTTTTAATCTTTAACTGAGTACTAGGTTTATTGTATTAATATTAACATTTCAGTTTATTATAATTACTGTAAAGTATGCAAGATATACATTGGACCACAAAAGTGGGTTGAATTGTCAAATTGGCCACTTATCCTGCCAAATCGATAAGTGCGCCAAATCAGGTAACCCTTTTGATTTTTGTATCAGTGAGGGAGAAGGATTGTGTTGTGGTAGGGTTGCTTCTCCAAAACACAACACGCAAAAGCGCGCCAAATGAGCGATTTTTCAAAATTTGGTGGACCAGTGGCCAATTCAACAATTTCACCCAAAGTGTTTATATGCTTATAATTTCCAATAAAACAATGTTTTCGACTAATAAAAATTAGTATATCGGAATTGTAATTTTTTTATTATATCTGCAACTTGTTCTTTATCTAATAACATAATCAATTTTTGAAACATAATACAACTATTATTTTGAAAAATTATACATCAAAAAACTACTAAAAAATTACATCACAAAAGTCTACACTTAAAAAAAAATCTCAACGTAGCTTTAAATATTGTTTGTTTATTAATTTTTTTACTTAGTTAAGATATCTTTTAGCGTCCACAACAACATTTAAATGTCTTAGTATAGATTCCTAATTTTTTTTTGTAATTTTTGCATCGATATTCCTTGATTCTTCTGTGAATGCTTTTATTTCATAATTTGTTTTTGTCATTTTTTCTCATTTTTAAATTGAGTTCTCACCAAATATGTTCTACTAAGCTTAGATCAGGTGATTTGGGAGGTGTTTTCAGAATTTGGGACAGTTGTAGGTACACCAAACATGTATATTGAGAGCAGTGCGCTTGACGTCATTATCTTGTTAAAAAATGAAGTTGTCTCCAATATTCAAATTTTGGGTGGATAATTTAAAATTTCTCTTTAAAATATTGAAATAGAGCTCATGATTCACAATGTGATAAAAAAATACCAAATTACCTAATCCTGAAGTCAATTTACACCCCCATGCAAGAATGCCTCCACTTCCTTGAGGTAGAGATGTTTTTGTTCCACATGAATTCATGGAATTAAGTTTCTCATATTTTCATTTACAAACTATTATACACCAGTCGGAACCAAAAATGTTAAATTTTCTGTTATCCCTACAAATTTTCATTCAATTTTCTGAAACTTAATCCTTAAAATCTAGTTGGAGCAGTGAAGCATGGAGGTGTTCTTGATTTTGATTCTTTTTCTTTTTTTATGGGGCAAGGACCAATTTAGATCATAATGCGCCAAGAAGGTGTTCTTGTGTGGGGGTGTAAATCGGTTTCAGGATTAAGTAATTTGGTATTTTTTAATGATATTGTGAATCATGAGCTCTATTTAAATATTTTACAAAGCAATTTTAAATTATCTGCCCAAAATTTGGATATTGGAGACTTCATTTTTTAATAAGGATAATGACGTCAAGCACACTGCTCTCAATGTACATGTCTGGTGTCCCTATAACTGTCCCCAAAACACCTCCTAAATCACCTGTAGAACATATTTGGTGAGAATTTGATTTAAAAAAGAAAACATGACATATATAAAGACAATGACTGGAGGAATAGCGATGCAAAAATTACAAATCTATACCAAGATGTTTAATTGGTGTTGTGGAGGCTAAAAAGATATCTTATAAAGTAAAAAATTAAGAAAATAATACAATATTTAAAGCTATATTGAGTTTTTTTTTAATGCACAAAGACTTTTGTGGCGTAATTTTTTAGTAGTTTTTGATTTTTAATTTTTCCAAAATAAGTTATACTGTGTTTTAAAAATTTATTACCTTATTCGATTATAAGAACAAGCTGCAGGTATCATAAAAAAAATTACAATTCCAATATATTAATTTTTATTAGTCAATAAACATTAAATTTTATAGGAAATTGTAATGTACCAACACTTTTGTGGTCCACTGTAGCTTGATTTATGGAGCTGCTTCATTTAAATGTTTTAAAGGCTCTAACTTAATTTTTTTCAAAACAACTGCAGAATTAAAATTGAATTTGGAAATTTTATCAATTTTGGCAAGATTTCAGTTACCAAGATATAGGTTGTCTTACTTCTCCCCCCATAGATAAACAATTACCAGAATTCAGCATCAATCACCTAAAAGATTTTGTTACCACTAAAGGCTTAGGGTACTGATTTGATATCAGTAAGCTACCTCCCAAATTGTTTTAAATTTTCACCAGGTTGGGTGATGACTTTGCAATTTGGTTACCTTAATTCTTATCAGTTGGTACTCTGTTTTCTATAGCATTCATGTAAATGATAATTATTTTTTTTTCTTTTTATTTTAATCTCAATTTCAAGCAATGAATGCAAATTTTAAGAAACGAGTACTGTATTTACTTGAATCTAAGCCGCACTTTTTTCCCAATGTGAATGCTACTGAAAATTGGGCGTGGCTTAGAATCAAAGAAAAGAAATTTGTTGGATGGAGCAATTAGAGCAGTAACTGTTTGTTGAAACAAATATTATTCAACTCGTTGCCCACTAATTGCCCCTCTAGCCAAGTGAGTTAATAAACAAACAGAAATGTAATAAAATTGTAGAACATTTTATAATTTGAAAAATAATTTTTAAGATGAATCTCATAATTTTATATTTTGGCATCTGTAATTTATTATATTTTGTATTTTATGTAAATTAACTTAAAATTTTACATTGAATTCAATCATAATTATTATCTATTATAATACTTGGGAAAGCATTTGGAAACGAGTGCCATCAGTCAGCTCCTGCAGAAATTGAAAACTGTTGCAACGTCTGATATTTCAGAAAATTTAATCGAAACTTTATGGTTAGCCCATAAAAATATTTTGGTTGTCAGTGATGAGAATTTAGGCAAATTGGCTGTAATGGCTGATAAGATATCCGATATGACTCCCAGAACTGAGATTTTTGCAACTGGAAAATCATCAGACTTGGGCGAAGAAATTTCGTCAAAGGACCAGCTTCTTCTCGACAGAATTCAGAGCCTAGAGCAGGGGTGGGCAGACTCTTCCAGGGTGCTGGCTACTTCTAATTTTTTTCAAGGTGTTGCAGTCCACCCAGTGTCAGTGGCGTACACAAGGGCGGGGGAGTGGTCTATGGAGCTCGGACCTTCCCTCATAGCCTTTCTTTTTTTCTTTCTGATTCATTCAGGCCTCCATATATTTAGTTGATAACTGTAGGGGTGACAGTTGCTTTAGGTAAAAGATTATGGACATGCGGTTGCAAAAAAAATAGGATGCCATTAACCTTTTACACGCCAATAATCCAATATTGGAACATCAACTTTGAAATTTTCTGAAAAATTCAATTTTATTCATATTGTTCCATAAAAATTATTTTGAAGACAAAAAGTATGGATTAATTTTTTGAAATTGAAGTATTGTTGCTAAATTAAATAGTCTCTCTGAGAAAAAATTCTAAATAATGCATTTTTTTCTACTTTTGATCGGACAAAATTCAAAAATTCATATAAAATTCAAAATTTAAAAAATATTTTTATTATTTGGTAAAAGTAATTAAAAATGATCATTTTAACTATAGACTGCAAGATATCATTAAAAATATAGTTTTTTTTTACTATCTGTTTTGAAATTTCAATGTTCCAAAAATGGAACATTGGCGTGTAAAGGTATACTTTTTCACACAATGCAGTTTTTATGTTTACAGTTCACAGAAGAGTGGGAAAAGATTTCTGAATGCTAAAAACTTATAGTATGTGTTGAAAGAAAATATTTGACTTAACTTTCGTTTCGGCTTCCTCTCTCAACTCCCCCCCCCCCCTTTCAACCGTTTCTGGACAATCTCAAGTGAATTTCTCAGCTGCAGCAAAAGTAACTACCACGTGTGTTTGTTGATAGTTAGATGTAGCGTATGTTTTATTTGGAGAAGAACGTCACATAAGGTTTTATATTATTTTGTGTTACGTCAGTTAGTGAATATCCATTATACGCTGATAAGATGATGCATTCATAGCCACTATGGACTGTAGAAGAGGCTTTGGAATACAGCTTTTGAAGAGGCTTTTATACACAATCAGATGAGAAGAACCTATTAATATTTGTCAGTTACCCTAGAAAAAAGTGGGTGATTTACTGACGAGGAAGATATCGATGAAGATACTTTTCAGTCTGTTCTATCAGTAGATGTTTGTTGCAAAATCAAAATTTCTACAAGCATAGAGGATGATGAAATACCTCCTGTATGTCAGAAAAGCACAACAAAAAAAATGCCTCAAGTGTGAAAAAGATTGCTTGAGAAATGTTTTCCTAGCTATGCATGGACAATAAAAATAGTTTAGGACATAAAAAAAAACACATATAAGAAAAAACAATAATATATTTTGTCTTTATTTCTAATTTAAAAAAATTTTGGTAAATCTGTATTTTTTTTTTTTTTTTTTTTTTTTTTTTTTGCTTTATTATACTACAGCTTTGAGAATTTTGATATGAAGGTTATTTGTTTATTTCTTTGGTCCTACTGATGTTTTCCTTTATTGTTTCTAATAAGTGATTGTAATTTTCTGAAATGTATAAATTCCTGTGTATAAATTATATTTTCAACTTAATCTGCTTTATTTTGGAATTATATCTAAAAGTTTACTTCAGATGTGGCACAAAACAGGGGACACCCATCGGGGTACATTTAAAAAACTCTGCAGGGAAAAAATGATAGATTTCTCTCGTTCACACGCAAACTTTTAGTTCTTTTCCCCCATTTCAATTGTTTGGCAGGTATCATGCCCCTCCTCCCTACAACAGGGGGGGGTGGATGATGAAACCCTGTTGTAGAAATGTTTAATGGCACCTCTAGTTAAGATACTACTTAAAAATGTATATAATAACTGATTTTTGAATTTAATTGTCATTGGTCGTACTCTTAAAAAACATGTGAAAAAACTTAATGCAATGTTCCATTTTTGGAACATGCTAAAAATCTTTAAAAAAAATTTTTTTTTTCAAATTTTTTTCTTTTATAGATCTTATGTTTCAATTTTAATTCGATTTTTATCAAAATTTAGTTTGTTACCTTTCAATCATAGTGCAGCGTTTAAAAGGTTAATCTATATTTTTAGAGTGATTAAATTAAAGCATGAATTTTTGTTGGTATTGAAAGAAAGGCTGGATCAGGCTGAGAAAGGAAAACTGCTTTGTGTGAAGATAGATTTCTATAATAAAGTCTTTAACCATTGTAAAAAAGGTGAGTATTAATATATGATGGTATCAGGTTCTTTGTAGTAAAGTCCAAGAGAGGACAAATAAATAATACGATTTCATCGAAACAGTAGTTTTAACCCTCTAAACATTATACAGGTATAATCCTGCCGGACTAGAGATGCTTTATAAAGCGAGCACACATATTTTCTCGCCTTCAAATAAGGTCTTCAAAGGCATTGAAACCGTATTTTTCCAACCCCCCCCCCCCCCCCAATGTTTTGCATCTTGACAGATAGAGAAAGTGCGGCGACTCAATGGACACTGACAGGTAGTTTTATGACTTGCAGGGAACCCTGTTCTTACCCTGGAGATATCATAAAAAACTAGGAAGAATTTCTTTAGACCCCTATATTGTACAGACTATAAGTCGATGTTTGTAAGTTAGCCTAATTTCAGATTTTATTGGGTTTGAATTAAGTAAATTTTTTATGTAGTTTTTGCAATGTAATCATTTTTTTTAAGTCTTGAAAAGTCCCAATGCTTAAATAAAATCGATTGTATGTTCGTTTTTGGTTTTATTGTATGTATGTATCCCTTATTCTGGAATAAGGGTTACTATTACATAATAGTGTGATGGGTTTTATCATCAGAATTCATGCATTTCGCATTTTTAATCTGAAAGAATGAGCATTATGATCTTTATTCAAACACCTATAACATGCATGATTTCTAATTAAAATACTCTTTTTATCATTTAATGACAACTTTTTAGTCAACAGTCAAAGAGCTCCAGTGATTACATTGAGAACAAAATAAACAACATTTTTGCTTGCCTTATTTTTCTACTTTTGTGTTATGAGACCAGAGCAGCACGTGTAGCACTTTTTTCTGGCATTGCGGGGACCCCAGTCCAGTGAGAGCGAAGTGTATAAATTCTTTCGATTCAACCTCTTTGCGGAGAAAAGTCATTAATCTGTTGAAGGTTCCAACTCGGAGCCAGTATTCCTGCATCTCTCCCAGGCCTGTATCACAGCTTCCGGTAAACATGATTCCACAAAAGGCTCCAAAAAGTCAGTGAACTTCTCTTGCATTCTCCCTAGCAATTGTAAAGCTAAAAGTTTGCTCTTTAAAGCTTCATAAAGTGTTTGTAGTTCAAATTTAATTTTTCCATTGGCATGTTCTGCATATCTAAACCTATCAGGTCTCTTACGTAAATCTGTTCGAGCAGATCTTCTTGACCAAATCGTTCCTTGATTTGCTGCACAGCTTTGCTGTAGTTTTCCTTTATTGGTGGAAAACTACTTACCAGTCTGGACATCTCGGATCCTGGAACACTGCATTTAATAAGATAATGCATTTTACCATCAACAGGAATGTCCAGATTGTTGTGAGTTTCCTCGAACTGCAAAAAATCCTTTGTATCACCATTAAATTTTGCCAGTTTGAGTTTTGGAAGCTTAAATTTGCTGGTGTTATTTTACAAAATCCCAGCTTCACTTTGTGGCTTATTTAGTCTTTGACTAACAGCATATTCCAGTCCCGCAGGTAACCGATTCATTTTATTGCAGTATTTCTCCACTTTCATGAAGTCATCTCATTATTTCATTACTCAGCAGCAACTCCAAAATTTGCTCCTGCATGGTATCCAGTCTTGTAAACTTAAGTTATTTGCTTCTGTAAAGGTGTATAATTCTGTTTACAAAGTATTATTTTTTAATGCGTCCTCCAAAGCAGTGCAACACTTGGTGAAACTTGATTGCAAAAATTTTTGCTTCACTCGAAGACCTTCTACTGACACAATTGGAAGTACAGATGCCAGAAAAATGTAAAAAAGGAGAGTGTTAGTATATGACGGTATCGGGTTCTTTGTAGTAAAGTCCAAGAGAAGACAAATATTACGGTTTCACCAAATTAATATGAGCGCTTCTAAGTTGCCACTTATAAGACAATGGCCAAGTGAATAATAAAAATAGGAAAAAGGTTACAGTTAAGACTCTCCCTCAGTGGTGAGTTGAGCAGTTTCTCTACCAACGCAAGGGAGGGGGACACCCATGGCATGGTGGTTGATAAACCCTGGGGTCACAACACAACAACCATGATACAAGTTCTGATTTAAAAGTTGAATTTGAGAATGTCTGGTGTAACATAAGCTGGTCTAAAAAAAGCATGTAGTTTGTAGAATGTGGTTGCATTCTTATCACTCAGGAAAAGCCTTTATTTATTGGGGGGGGGGGGTAGAAGCTACTTAATATTAGTAATGGAACATGTTTCATGAACAAGTTCTCAATCGGTTAGTGTTAGTTTTTTCAGATGAATCCAAATTAACATCTATGGATTTGATGATAGGTAGTATGTTAGAAGTGAAAAAGTGAAGCATATCACCAACTGTTTAATTTCCTGTGATCTATCTATAAATGATCTGGGGGAGCATATTTCTAACAAAAAGGCTGGGTTGGATGATAAATTTATTGCAGATATTGTGAATGCCTCACTTTACAGAAGTATCTTGGAGGAGTGGTTACAGCCAGTTATATTCAGGATAGCTTTAAAGTTGCGATTTTCAGCAGTAAAAATGACATTTTTTCAACAGGACTCGTCGCCCTATCATATCGTGAAATTGGTAAGTAGGATCTAACCTATGTGATTTTATCATTTGTAGGTTTTTATTTCCTAATATTAAAGCAATTTTAACCCAGTTTCCCTGTTTTAGGTGCTAGCCTATCTGAAAAAATTTCATTGAATATTTTAAACTGGCTTAGGAATAGTCTTGATCTTAATTCCAACAAAAAATTTTGCATATATAATGAATACCAAAATACTTGCAAAGAAGTCAGCTACCAAAGTAAAACAAAAAAACATAATATGACTACAGTTATGTAAAATTTATTATTTATATACACTGCTCTTGTCAATCTATATTTAAAGTTTAGATTAAATCGTGCATTTTTCACTTCAGAACTTATTTCAAGTAATTAGGTGTTTCATTAAACATTTTTATGTATAAACTAATCTGATAAGTTTGTTTTATATTAAGATTATATTTTTAAAGGGCATAAACATAAAACTATTTACATACTTAAACATTTTTTTTTTCATTTTTAGGGAGATAATAGCTCTGTTTGTATTGCAATTTAGCATCACTTTCTAAAATGAAAATTTTGTTCTCTTTATTGAATATTGCCTGTTTCCAGAATTCTGGATGCTCTGAAATGTCTTATTATAATCCCTCCTCCTATTATTTGACATTGAGAAAATCATAATACATAACCTATGAAATCAACTTAAACTTTTTGAATGGTTTTTTAAAGATAAATGTATTATTGAAGGATTATCACAGAAATTTTAGAGCTCCTGCAGTAGGATTTTCTCATTTTTTGAAAGATTCTTTTTGTGATTGTAGAACGATAAAAAATTCTTTCTATTATCTTTCTAGTTGATTTGTAAGCTATTTAATCTTTTATTTACCAATTATTCTCAAGAATTGGTTTACATAAGTTTCTAACCATAATGTAAATTGTTTTGCAACTTTATAAAAAAGTTTCCATGCATAAAATAACTAATTATCTGTTGCTTCAACATATCTCAGTTCTGAGATTTTATTTTGATCACTTCAACTTGCGCATTTAAAGTGTAATAATGTTTTGTAATTACTTGAATATATCCAGATTTCTTTTCATAAAATAGCAATATCTACATCATTCATAATGAAGTTTACTTTCGAATAAGTAACTCTCATTGTTGTAAATTTGGCATTAAAAATACTATTTACTCTCCTGTTGCATTGTATGCATTTACGTTGATTTTAATCTTAATATTGTATGTAAATATAGATTTAATGTTTTACATCCTTTAAAAAGACAGTATGTGGTATGTAATACATAGTGAGTCTGTTTTATCATCTTTGTAATTAGTCTGCTGACATTTGTTTGAGAATCTCTTATTCTACTTACTTAGTCTAAATGTATTTGTAATGAAGAGTAATTTTACATAATAGAATTAAATCTTTCATTATTCCTGATGCATTGTGATAGAACTTGATGCTATTCCTTTCCTAAAATGCAGTTTCTAGGTAATACTGATTTTTTAATATTTT
The DNA here is from genome assembly GCA_019973975.1 of Trichonephila clavata. Classification (NCBI taxonomy): domain Eukaryota; kingdom Metazoa; phylum Arthropoda; class Arachnida; order Araneae; family Nephilidae; genus Trichonephila; species Trichonephila clavata. The sequence continues at coordinate 166,055 of BMAO01019085.1, read as the reverse complement.
GCTGCAAATAATTGCAATATGCTTTTTTTAGTTTTTCTGTAAATTGCTAAATCTTTTACTTTAAGGTATACTCATCTTGGGAGGAAAGAAAAAATGCAGGTTTGTATTTTGTTTCATGTAAAATATGCATTCCAGAGGATGTGATTATATAAAAGATATTTGATTTTATGAATTTCTTGAATAAGTTACAGTTTTAAACAAAAATGTTATTATTTAGTTTAAAATTTAGTGTGTATCTCTGATGTATATAATATTGTAATTGATGTAAGCATCCATTATTAAAGATCAATAGGTTTAAATAAGTAGATGTCGCCCACCCTTTATAGTTGTTAGTGACGGTGCCGTAGGGCCTGGGTTCAAATTCCAGAGAAGGCATGGATATTGATAAATGTATAGTGCCTTCGTGGCATCGGGGTACTCTAAATAGCCGTCGAGCCTCAAGTGCTCTCGTGAAGTTGGTGAAAAGGAAAGAGGTGGGAGGCCCTGACCACCCCCAGGGTGTTCTCCCTCAAAATTGGGGTGGGACCGAGTAAAATTCTACTGTCACCTGCATGGTGCTCAAAGCTAAGACTAACAACAGCCCTCATGTGCGATAAATTTCGTAGACCTTGATCTGATGTTACTGTCGATCAGGTGGCATAAGTCACAACATCAATACAAATAACTTGGTAAAAGAATTAAATATTCTATATTTATTTTCATTTACGTTATGCATTAAAGCAATTTATTGTTCATGAATTATGACTCATTGAGTTTTGAGATTCATATAGTTTTAAAAACAAGTTATCTGTCCTAGTGACTATTTTAAGTGTAAAAAAGCAATCTGCAAAAGAGTTTATTTTGCTTATACGTTGATGGGGGGGGGGGAATCCCATCGCCAAGAAAGACTTTGTTAAATAAATGAAATTTGGTAGGCATGTTTATACATCTTAAAGATGACATCAATTCAAATTTTGCCACTCAGAACTTGCACAAATCAGGGTTGCTTTAAATGTGTGCTGTAAAGTTGACGAGCATTATTTGTTTGTGAAATTTGACGTATTGAGTTGATGTTAGCTAAAAATGCCTTTAAGGAGACTAAGAAACCATTATCAACTGCTCACCAAATTTGAACGAGGTCATATAATAGGGTCAAAATAAGGTGGATTTTCTTTCTGCGATATTACAAAAAGACTTGCTCAGAATATATCCACTGTGCATGATTGTTGGGAGCAGTGGTTGAGGGTTGGTACTGCCACTGGGCACTACTGAGAGGGAAGACCGCCGTTTTTGACATACGGTTGTGGCACATTGTACTGTATCTGCAGCAGAAATTCAAGCTGCTGTTGATAACATAGTGGCACAACAAACTGTTAGAAATTGGTTACTTCAAGAACAGCTCCAAGCCAGGCATCCTGTAGCATGTATTCCACTGCCTCCAAGCCATTGTCATTTGCGACACCTGTGATGTCAAGCCTGAGCTCATTGGAGAAAAATGTGGAGATCTGTTGCGTTTTCTGATGAAAGTGGATTCTTCCTTGGTGCCAATGATGGCCATGTGTTGGTCAGAAGGAGGCCAGGGGGACACCTGCAACCAAACTGTCTGCTGCCTAGACACACTGGACCTACACCTTGAGTCATGGTCTGGAGTGCAACTTCGTATGATAAAAGGAGCACTCTCGTGCTTATCCCAAACACACTGACTGCAAATTTGTACATCAGTCTGGTAATTCAACAACATTCAAGGGGGAGTTTTCCAATCGGATAACACTCACCTTCACACCGCTGTTGTAATGCAGCATGCTCTACAGAGTGTTGACACTTTAACTTGGTGTGCAAGATCACCAGATCTGTCTCCAATTGAGCACCTATGGAATATCATTGGAGACAAGAACTCCAGAATCATCCACAGCCAGCACTGACCATCCCAGTATTGACACAACAGGTGCTACAAGCAGGGAACTCCATACCACTAAGTGACATTCGGCACCTGTATCACACAATGCTTGCATTCAAGCTTCTGGAGGTTACACCTGCTGTTAATGTAACAGCATTTCACATTTGAAATGCGTTTTCTTGAGCTTAATTTAACCTATGATCTTGAAAATTTAATGAATTAAACATTTTAACTTGACAATTGCCTTGCCCTAATTTCATTACTCTACAATAATTTTTCTTGGTGTTGGGATTTTTTCCCCTTCAGTGTATTTAGTACTTAAAGAACATTAAGAGGTATTAAAAAATAAATTATATTAAAAAATATTGTTACATAGATTGGGGCTCAAGGATTTTATGGAATCAGTTGCAAAAAGCCCAATAGTTCTTTATGAGCGATGGAAATTTTTTTGAAAAAATCCTTGAAGTACAGGATACAGTACTCAAATTTTCTTAATAAAGCTTGGAAGGCTTTCACTCCTTCAACAGCACTCAAACACAACTATCAATGTCTAAAATACAAGTATGTTTAAAGATTATTTGCAAGCACTCTCTCTTTCTATTCAAGAGCCAAAGTGATCACTAATCCCTGGTCGACTTTTCACAATCAAATCAATACCAACTAATCAATAGACAAAACAAAACTGACTTAGTTTCGCAAGTGACTCCCTATTTATAGGTCTCACGGATCTTTCGAGAAAGATCTGCTTACGTCGTAGATCGTGATATTAGTAGATTTCTCCACTAATTTCTTTAAAAAACAATATGGTCAACTCGCCAAAAATGATGCCAACTTGGCTCTTTTGCCAAGTTTCCATTGAATTGCCATTATAATGTAAGTAATGGTATTGCTTGCGAATATTACAATTTTAGAATAAATAAATACAACAGAGTAATATAAACATATTACACATTCAAATATAAATTCTTTACACTATTTTAAGTATTCTTTACACAAAATTCGTAGCAATATAAATATTGTTGGAAAAAAATTAAGAAATGCCTGATAAAATAAATAACTGCTATTTGAAGTATTTCCTTTTTTTTATGTGTGGCAATTAATTTTTATGTAAATATCCCTGTCACTGACAATGGTAAATTATTCTTTCACTGCAGTTGTTCATTCCTTTACTGGCATATCTAATAGATTAATCACCATTGTTTGGTATATTAAAAACCTGAGACATTTTTTGAATATATTTTATCTTAGGAATACTCTTTTCTGCTTCTTTTGAATATACAGCATTTATTCTGATAATATTTTGAACTCTTTGACTTTCAGAAACTACATTATGGAAAATACCATAGTAACTCTTACAGAACATATGGTTGCCAAGAGTAAATATTAATATGCAACTATTTTAGTTTGCTTTGATGTAAAATAAATAAAAATCATAAGAAAAATACATAACAAAGATTTTTGGAATTTTATGGAAATGGTATAGAATTTATCATTATGAGGCATTTTTGTTTTCATTTGTTCACATGTACTTCATTATTGCACAAAATTATACTTAATGAATTACATAAAATATGTGAGAAAATGCAATAATATATTATTAGATGACACATTAAAATTGAAGTAAGAAATGAATGTTTATCATTGTCATGAATGCCTGTGAATGTTTTATCATTGTCATGAATGCCTGTGAATGTTTTATCATTGGTGCAGTTGATTTGACTGTCCTCCCCCACCCCCACAACATTCAGCATATGTTCTATTTTGACATTCTAAATAGAAAATGCAGATAAAGCTTAATAAAATATGACAAATGCCAATTTTAAAATGGGGGAAATATTTCCCTTAGTTGTAAAAGGGTTAATTAACGAAAAAAAGCAATGAATATAAATACGAGATTTTTTCACTTTAGGTGATTATCAACATTTAAATCTGAGAAAACTACGATTACAAACATTATTTTAAAATATCATTTATTTCAACAAAAAAAGGTGTTCTATTGAACTGATGCAAATGTTACTGAATCCCCCCTTTGATCTCTCTAAGTTATAATATATTGTAGGAATATCTACTCTTATTTTTTTTAATGTACTCAAGACAAAAATATATGAATAATAAAGATTAAAACAGGTAATTCAAATTTTGGGATCAATGAAAAGAGAGATGGCTTCTTCAGAGTATTTTAAACACTGCACACTGAGGAGTGCTTTATAAAAAAAGTAGGATATATATATATATATAACTTTTTTATATGGTGTGTGTGTGTGGGTGCACGCATGCACCAACCTTCCCCTTTCTGTTTGTAATAAATAATGAGTTAAATCCTGTAGAATATAATTAATAGAAGTTCTCTATCCATTTTTAATAAAAAAGGCTGCATACATAATGAAGTATTAAAAAATGCTTAGATCATACTTGAATCAAAGAACAATAAGTAAGTCATTGCTAAATTCAATGATTTAAATTCGAATTCAAAGTTTGAAAGGTAAAGGTAGTTTTTAGAAGCATTACCATTTAATATAAGAAGTATCTTTACTAAATTAATTACAAACTAAAAATATTGTAATTTTCTGTATGATATTATTTTAGAAAAACATATTGTGGAATTTATTATTTTTATGAGGGGGGGGGGCGTACAGTATCGCCATCAATGATTTGAGAAGGGAGGTATTTAAAATGTAGAGAAAGTTTACATAACTAAGAATATTTATGTATATTAATGAACCAATCCTTCTAATTTAAAAACTTTTGTATGCAATTTAGAATTTCTTTACAAATAATTATAAATGAAATTAATTGTGCATTTTTAATCTAAACCAGTATGTAATGAGATTTTATTTTTCTTTCTGAATTATGTGAAACTAGGATTCTGTTACACTGTGTGTAATCTGTAATGTTTCCCAACACTGTTAAAGAATATTACTCTCCCAATGAGGTTCTTTAACAATATTGAAGTGTTAAAATTGTCTCTTTTGTCAAAGATAGTTTAATATGTTCTAATATTTTAATTGTATTTGAAAATCTAGGAAATTAGCTTGATCAATGTTGTATATCTGAATCAGATTTAAGTAGTCTGGACAAAAATTTATACAAGGTTTGAAATATATTTATTTTTTCGAAAAAAGATATTTCTATATAAAAAAAAGTATAACAATGTCTTTCTTGTTGTAAATATTTTCAAAGGGTTTAAATTAGCTAGACAATTACTATAGCTAGTCCACCATGTCATATATATATAATATTTTATATATAAGAGCTGTCCTAAGTCGGCAATGTTAAATATACTGCAGCATCCATATATGTTTTTAAATTTCTAATATTTTTATAAACTATATCTTTCTAAATTCTGTTTTATATTCCAGTTTCTGTTTTTGTATGTTTCATCTTTGGTGTTCTAATGATTCATGTCTCTTTAGTAGAGGGGAAAAATATTAACTAATATGTATGTTACCGGCAAAGTATGAAATCCGGCATTCTATAGTATGCCTAAAACTAGCCAGCAATGTATGAAATACTTCATATTTAACACATTGCCTAGGCATTCTATAGAATGCCTAATGAGAAACCGGCAAAGTATGAAATACATCGCCGATTCGTTTTGAATATTGTGTGGCAAGATACGAGACTTTTTTAATACGTGCATCAGTCTCAGAATTTGTCAGTTGAACATCGTGGTTTGTTCGGCAGTGCCAAAATACTCAATTTTACTTAAACTATTTCAACAAAAAAATTGGTTTTTCCTGTGCTGTGTTAAAATGGAGGAGCAAGCTTTGGTGTAGGAGAAGGAATCATGGTCTATAAGATGGGGTCCGCAACCTATGGCCCACATGTAGCATGCAGTACAATTCTCAGTGGCACTTTTGCATAACTCAACAAATTTGTCAATTTTTGAATTGTTTCAAAAAATGCCCTACTGTTTGATATGATGAATCATATTGGTAGATTGGTTTGACATGCCACAGCTAAAAGGCTGCCAACCCCTGGTCTATAGACATGAAACAACTTAAGAGCTTGCTTAGAATTAAAGATATTTCTGACCATGAAATTCCTCTCCTGTCAGTTGCAATTGCTCAGTCCAATAGAAGCAGTCAAGGATTCATCAAATGTATATGAAAAATAAATTACCAACATAAGAATTGTCTTTGCATGAAAAATGTAATTCAAAATGTCATTAAGCCTACCATGTTGCAACAAGTAATTTCTTTTTGAAAATTTTGTTTTCCTTAATACGAAAGCCATAAATTTTGTTTGTTACAACTTTCATTTTCCTTTATGAATTTTGAATATTTTTTTTAATGGCTCTCTCATTATTTTGTCAGAATAATATTTGTATTGTTAGGAATGTATTTCATTAATATAATAGCCTTATGACCTTTTTTCATACTTTTCCTAAATAGCTTTGGTCATTCTATAGAATGTCTAGGCAAATTATGTAATAAATCTCATATTTCATACTTTGCCTAAAAACGTCAGGCATTTTGCACAGAATGTTAGATATTATGCATGAGTATACTGCCAGAGAAATTAATTGCTTTTAATAAGATGCTTTCCTACCCTCTTCTTAATAAAGAACTCTTTCTGCATTTCAAAACAGTATACTAATCTTTGTAAAAATAGTTCCTCCAGACAATATTGTGATCACATGTAGATTTTAGAAATCACAAATCTTAAAAAGGCTTTAAACCAATTATTACAGTTTTGAAAAGTAATAAACTGTATAAAATTCAAGGAAGAGGGTAGATGTCCAACCCTTCCGGCATCCTTTCTTGCCAGTTGATGTCTTAAAACATCTCCTTTGCCAGTGCATTGTAGGGCTGATTGTAAGATCTTTAATCATCCCAAAATGGAGAAATGCCTATTGAAGATAATTTTAGTAGGCATTGTGAACCATTCGAAATTTATGAATCAATGTTTTTTTCATGCAAATGTTTGCATCTTGGTAAACCAATATCTTATTAACTTGTAGTTCTTTTTCTCCTGAATTAATGACTTTTTTCCTTCTCAAACTTAAATTGTTTCTCTTTCATCCACTAAATTCTTCTTTTGGGGGGGGGGTACTTTTCTTTAATTAAAAAATAGAAATATATAGAAGAATTAAAGCAGAAAAGAAATTTATAAAAAAATTACCTGGTATAAAATGCATTTTGTATATCTGGAAGAAAGAAAAATGTGTATTAGTGCTGCACTATAATTAAGAAGAACATGGATAATTTGTTTTAACTCTTACTGTGAAATTTATGAGAGATACAGAGCAGAGTTGGACATAAGTATTTGATCTGATCTTATTAAAAATAATAAAATTAATGTTATATGGTAGAGAGAAAAGAATAAATTGACCTAACTCATTGAAATTTAATGTTTTATTAATTATTCTTGAATCTATAAATAAATTTATTTGTTAATTTTTTCCATTGTAAATGCTAAGTAATGTTAGTTTGTATTACTTACGAACCCAGAAAAATTTGAAGCATTCTTTTAGGTTGCTTATGGTGAATAAATATTTTTAACGTTTTTGTTTTTTAGAATTTTTTAAAAATCTTTTTCAGATAAATGAAATATATCTTCCAATTTAAATATGCTTTTATTTCACAATTCAAACTCTTAAGTAAGCAACTCTGTGTGTGCATCACTTGCAACAAAATAACTTCTGACAAACAATTTAAACAAATTGTGTAATTTTGAGCTCAAATACATTTTTATGGATGTCTCAATTTATTTTGTATTATTAAAGATTGTTCTTTGCTTGTTTTCATATCAGTAATATAAGTATCATTTCAGATAAATTTCAATTGTAGTTTGTTTCTGCAATAGTCCAGTGGTCGTGGTTGCAAATTCGTGGTCTGTATTGTTTCTGTCAAGTGGCAAGTTTCAGTCCTGATGCTACTAAAGACTTACTGAGTAGAAGGATTTGTATATGTTGAATTTGTCGGGATTCAAAATTCATTCATAGGAATGCTGTGGAAGTTTCGAGAGTGGAATGCCTGTTCAGGTGTCGTATCTCATATCCCTTGACCATAGTTCAGAATGACAAGATCCATCTGTAATAGTCCTTTTGTAGCTTCATATTGTGATGTTAATAAACAATCATTTCAGTTGTACTTTTAGAAAGACCACTCTTTTAAAAAGGAATTTTATTAATTGTTAATGAATAGTAGATGAAACAGAAGAAAAGTATCAGAGCATTTCTTCCAGATACATTTAATTAGTCAATTTTAGTTAGTTATTTTTTTAAACAGATTTCATTATTTTATCAAATTTTTGCTACAAGGAAACTAAAAGACTTTGAATTATTTGAGAAGCTCTAGTTTAAGGATATTTCTAAACTGTAAATTGAATATTTGTCACATGAATGTCAGATTATTATAAAAATTCAATGTCTAATTTTCATTAGAGGTTTATTAAAGTTGCAATAAAATCTTGCTTAAAACTGAAATGGAATCTATTTTTAAGTAGTAATGAATTATATATATATATATTGAAACCATTTGTTGAACATAAATGAATACAGGGGGCATTGCATATTGAACCAGAGAATTAATTTAATTATTATAGTTCTCCATTTTATTTGTTGTAGGATATAATGAATATAACTATATTGTTATGTGCAGTGTAAATAACTCAGTATTGCTTTTTTTAAGCATTATTGGTATAAGTTAAGAAATTGCTATAAATTTTGGCATCTTTTATTCAATATTTTTTGGATAAAATTATGTTCATGAATTCACATACAGTTGTGAGTTCCTTTCAGTCTAAGAGGTCATTTATGATTTTTTTTTTTTAAAGCTTAATGTATTATTATATTTGTCAAAAAGAAAGAAAATATGGGTTTAATTTATTTTAATGTATATTCGGCTTGAAAATTTATAGACCAATTTTGTTTGACACTGAATGCATAATAATATAAATGAAACTATATAAGAAAGGTGGTATCATTTTTTAATGAATTAAATTTTACACACAGTCAATTAATCTAAGATTCTACATATTTTTTTAACTTTTGGAAGATGTGTAAAAATTGTCATTGTACAACTCTCAGAGTCATCTGAAAAAACCTCCCCACCCCCTTGACTTTAACAAAATAGAAAATTTATGGTTCCATCTAAAGAAGGGACTCCATGTAAGAATTTTAAAAATTAAATTACTATAGATATAAGAAAATTTCTTCTGAAACAACTAAAAACTCATACAATTAGTCATTTCATTTGGAAGCAGTTATCAAAACAAAAAGTTATGTTATAAAGCTCTAATTTTCCATTTTTTTAAAAACTTTTTTTATATTAAAATGTATTTGTATATAATCAAAATCTGATTCAATATTTTTTTTTCTAAAGTTCAGTCAAAAATTCAATTAGAGTTTAATACGAAATAAAAACACAAACATTTTGAATAAATTAAAGCAATTTGATTTGAAATGAAATCGCCTCTGTATTTAGGTACTAATCAAGCTTTAAACACTAGATCTCATGTGGTGTAGGTATAGAGAATGGGGTGCCAGTTCAGGTATTGACATCATTTTACTGCGGTTCATAATTGTGAGTTGTATTAGTTTTGGTCAGCAAAACTATGTTGTGCAAATATGGAGGAGCAAATGAGTTATCTCTAATGTTTAGATTTGTCATTACTTTTTGTGGAGATTAGATATGATGTGCTTATAGAAGAAATTTAATAAATGAACTATGAATCAATATGAGTTAAAACTTTCTGGGGAAAAAAGCGTGATGTACATATAAGAATACTTAATTTAAAACTTAGATGGATCTAGTTACCAGTAAGGGATAATAATGCATTGTAAGTAACATTTATTTGCTGCTGAGATGAGGAAAAAATTCTACTTTTTCCAAAATTTTGATTTGGAAGGAGCCTTGCTGCTCTTATTTTTTGATTTTACAAATGTGAAAGTAATAAAAGTATTTTTAGATTGCGATTGTGTTTCCCTGAATTTTTTACATCAACACACATCCATAACTAAAATTACGTTTTTTCTCTATCCTCTCTTTCATAGCTACCATTTTCTTTTCAGTCTTATAATTTAGCAGATATGGTTTCACTTCAACATTGATTTGCCTATCAATTTTCTCTTGATTTCAAAATGCTACGCTTAAGTTAGGTGTCTAAAACAATATTTCACTTCAAAAGATTTTTTTTTTATTTCTTTGGAAAGTCTGAATTATAGTAATTTTTTATATGTCTATTTTCGTCTGTTAAAGTTATTTTGAGTTAATGAAAAAGCAGGAAGTTTAAATTTGATTCATTCTCTTAAGCATCTTTTTATAAGAGTTTTAAGAAGGCACTGTGAAGACTGTAGGACTGACTTTTGTTTCTAATACGTACAGATTTCGCAAAATTGAATACAAAATATTATATCTTTAAGATAATTAAATCTATACTTTTTTACAAACTATTTTCCACAATTTTTTACAATAATTTTCACTCATAACATTATATCCATACCTGCCAATGTTTACTTTTTATGCGTAAAATTTATGAAATTCGCCCTTTATTAAAAATTACCATGTAAAATAATTGAGGTTGTTAGTGTAGATTCAACCAGTTGACAATAAAGATGTACCACAAAGATTTTAAAATTTTTAATTTTCTCAAAACAAATGTAAGCAAAGCAAATAAGTGATTGATAAAAGTTCTGATTATTAGAAAATATGGCTGTAAACTGTGAGAAAGTGTTAGGTAGTATCCCTGCTATATATATAAATAAATAAAAATCTACAAAATGCCCGTAGGGTATTCAGAATCTTTGACGAGATTAGCAATCAGAAATGCGCTCACACACCAACAGATGTTATTACCCATGTTAAAACTAATGTTCTCTTAAGATTAAAAGTAACGTTGAGTAGAAGTTATAAGAATCAGATACCAATGCAAAAAAAAAAAGGTTTCGTCTATCTGCTAAAGTGGAAGTCACTGATGATGAACTTTAGTCATTTCGATTCTTTAATATATTGTAGTGGTTTTGTGAATTGAGATAGATTTGATCATATGCCATGAATTTTATGCTGCTGATACTGATAGATCAGCATTTTAAAATTAGGATTTACTTTGCTCAAATTAATATGCTCCTACAACTAAATGAGAGTAATCATTAAATCAAAACTTTAAAATTTAGTGTTTTTCATTATTTATAATTCAATGCTTTCTTATGATTGTTTTCTATACAGCATCTGACTGGTTCGCATTCATTTTCTAAAAATGGTTGTTCAGTTTTTAAACAAATATTGGCAGTTATGGGATTCAAATATTTACCAACAGATACACTGTCCTAATGGCCGTTTTAAGAATAAAAAACTTAACCTACATTAAAGACATTTTTCAACCAGCTTCCAACTTCATCAAAAAGTGAAGTATTAGTTCTGTCTAACAGACTGAATTTCATCTCTGATTATTTGAGCAAAAATATTAATCTTTTAGTTGATCTGTACAAGTCACACTTTGAAAGTTTGTTTATAGGCTCGAAAATGAATGCGACTTACGTTAGATTCACTTAAAACAATTCTACCCAACTTTTTCGGCATTAGTACTTAAGAAAATTTAAATATATTCCCTTACATTTAAGTACATTTCTCAAAATGAAAAAAAAAATTTAAACTGTTCTCAAATAAAAAAAATTCAATTTTAAATCTGATTTCAAACTTAAAAAATGAATATGAAGAATTACAGATGGAAGTAATTGGAACTATAATGCATTACTGAATTTAAAAATAAGTGTTGTGGCATTCTAAATTTTTATAAATGCCTCAACAATAGTTCTGTCACTGCTACAAAATATTAATTCATAGAAGTACAAATATAAATGTATGTACAGTGAAAATTACTTAACACGAAATTGAGGGGACTGAAATATTCTTTCGTGTAAAAGAATATTGCAAAAAAAAAACATTTCAACAAAATTAAGTTTATTAAAATACATTTTATTTACATAGATATGTATGTGGGACGGCGTCTAGGGAAGGTTCAAATTTAATGTTAAATGATCAGAGTTAAAATGACCTAATTTATTAAAACACAACCAAAACATTTAACTATTTACAAGGGGTTTCAAATAATTAACTCAAGAGCAATTTTACTACCGAGATAGCACCATACCCCAATTCGGAAAACACGCCTTCACTCTCAAAAAAATGGAGACACAGATTCCATCCGACCTATCTTCGTGCAACTCCCAGTTTTTTGCCACATCATAGACATATGACATCACTGTATCGCAAAGCGAAGATTCACGTGGTTTCCGTTAGTGGTGCCATCTCTTACAATTCAAATAAGAATAAAAAGAAATAAAAAAACCTGCATCCTTTTTCTACATGTATATGTGCATGTATTTAATAAAAATCAATAAAACAAAAGCATTCACTAGACCTTAATAAAATTTGAAAATTTTGTATTAAATTTTTCAAAAACATTGAGTTTTTTTGGAAAATCTGATATTTTTCTTTGCATTGTTGTTTTTAGTATCAAATTGTTCGATGACTTTCATTTTGTTATTCATTTCACCATTGGAATGTGCATCTAAATAACTGCACATAATTTTCATGATGTTCCTCATTTCAGATGACGTGGGAGCAGAAGTTGCATTATTCATTTCATTTTCATCATCGGAATTTACATCAACAATACTTTTTGAGCTTTGAACAAACTCCAAAATGTCTTTGTTTGCCATGAAATTGGGGCTGTACTCGCATAATCATCATCTACTACAACGAACTCTTCCAATGATACAATTGGACAGTCCAATATGGCTAATGTTTCCCTTATTTTGTTCCCAGAACGGAATTCTTTTCGTGTTAAGAGGGAAAAAATGCATAAAAATACATAATAGTTTTACCGGACCATTGTATTATTTCGTCTAAAGCATTTTCGTGTTAAACGTATTTCACTGTAATTATAATTATGGAAGTTTATACGTCAAAGTTCCTAGAAAATGGATAAATGATCTAAATTTAAATGCTATGCTTTCCGATTCTATGAAGAAATTTAATGCGTTCAGTCAGTGCCAGTTTATCCAATGGGCGCCCAAGGGCCCAGATAAGCTCAGCTTAACCAGATTTTCTGGCTATAAATTTTAATCCTCCAGTGCCAAGGGGGCGTGTAATTTTTCTGTGCCCAAAACCCCAAATGAGCTTAAATCAGCACTGTGTTCAGTACTAAGGAAAAGTTGTCAGTTTAAAAGTCAAAATGATACTCGAGAGAAGATTGTTGGTGGAATATTTTCCCGTTAAACTGGTGTATGTATTTTAATGATTTTGTTCCTCAGGGAAAGAAAATGTCTTAAATTTGTTTATTAAACTTTTGAACACAAATTATTGAATTTTATTTAAATGGTGCTGTGATAATTATATTTATACACGCCTGCAATTCATAAAAGCATAGGTAAACAAAACAGCCCTTTTACTATCCTGTTAAATTCATATTTCAGTTCTCAGAATGAGTATGTTCCACAACTGATGTCACAAGTAGTCGGATACCTTAATGAAAAACATTTTTTTTTAAATGGAGTATGGGGATTTTTTTGTGGTTTTTACATTAGTTTAGTACATTTTAAGAAAAATATGCTAAAATTAAGAAGAGAAAACGAAATTATTATAACTAAAATGGCAAAAAATTACATAAATGAGACCCATTTTGTACAAAAAGTTTATGAACAAATTTTCAATTCTGATGTGTTGCTATGTTATTCATTTTTGAAATAACCTTTAGGATAAGAGATATTTAAATTTTTACAAAAACTAGAGTACTTTATCTTAGTTATTATTTGAAATTGCTTAAAATGATAGTTATTATATTAACATAAAGGTACTGTAAATTTTGTAATAAAACAGTGATTGATAAATCTGAAGGTTAAAATACTTCTATTTTTATACAGAACATACACAAAAAATTTCAGTTAATTATTTCCAAAACTGTTTGAGCAATCGCTGTCCCCGTTTGAGTAATTTAAAGTATGACATCTCTTGCTTAAAGTAGTGGCATCTGCTTTTACTGAAACACTTGTAGTTTTTGTTCTAGTGAATGGAAAATAATAAACTTGGTATTATTATAAAGCTAATAAGATGGCCTTAAAATAAAACCATAAAAAAATTGTGATTTTTGGTAAAATTCACAATTTTAGGGTAGTCGGATACCTTAAATTTATTAGTCATTCAATGCGTTTCATGTAGATAACCCGCTTTAGAGGCAATTTAGTTCAAACCATCCGCTAAAAAAATACTTTTGCTATTTTTGTATTAATGTTTGAGTGTTTTATTAACGTCACACTATAACTCAACGCAAGGACTATTTGCGACAGACCTCGTAATTTTGAATCTCGGTCAAGTAACGAGGACCCTTTTCGTTTAACCCAGATATCTAACTACAGTCCGCGAGCACCACCAATCCGTCCCGCCAAATTTATTTTGATTACATTAAACTAATTTAGAAACATGAAATTGAGTATTTTAAATGTAATTAACGATACGAGGTTTATCCTAAAAACGTGTAGTAATCGATATGCATTAATAAGTCACAATGATATTAAACACTAATTATGATTAATGAGTTTTTTGTATTTGTAACTTTTTCAATTGATTTTGTAGTTGGAATCAAGTTTACTAATGGAAATGATTAGCAGCGACTTCAAATGCTCAATTGTTAACTTGGATAAAAAAAAAACAATTTTGTATAGTTTACTTTGAAGAATGGTTTTTTACCACACACAAATAAATAGTTCCGAAAGTGAGGAAAAGTCACGAGCAATTTTGAACTGAGAGATGCTTAATTATACGAGTGAAAGACTAAAAAAATTTCCTGCAGTTATGAGTTTATTCTTTGAAAATGTTTAATACACATTTTTCAACAAATGGGTGGTTCAATATCTTAGAATAGTTTTTTCCACAAACTATATTGCTGATTCCTTTTCTTTTTACTTATTAAAACAAAGGACAACCAGTTTCTCACCCTCCCTTCAATTTAATAATCTGGGAATGTCTTTAGTAATATAACATATAAGGTGTTAATGATTGAGGATTATGATGCAAAGCATATCTTCTGGAACAAAGGTCGAACTAATAGAAATTCAAACGATTTAAGTCGAAAAGGAGAATATATACTCAGTTTTTCAAATTAAAACATCTAATAAGTATATTATATAATAAATTAAAAGTTTTTACTTGATACTGGTAAATCAATTGTATCGAGGTAACAGTTGAGGGAACCGAAAAGCTGTATTTGTGGGAAAAGATGTGCCTATGTATGTGTAAGAAATGCCTAAAATCCGAGTAAAAAAAGTCATTCAATATGGGAGCGATTGCTAAATTTTTTCAGAAATCATATTAAGGTCACTTTTTGAAAATTTATTTTTGATGTGATGAAAATTTCGCAATGTTAATTGTGTTTAATTATTATTTATAAAAATGAAGCGGGACTTTTAAGTATCTCGTGCAATTAAAAAATGATTCATTTACGAAAGGAAAAATAAAAGTATTTGAAGAAATCACGCTATTCGTAAACAAATTTCACTCAGTTATTCGGGGTATTGTTTGGCTGAAATTGTTCAAAAAATAATAAATGTGGATATATATAATTCTCGAAAGCATTAAAAATTTTATAAATATTACTGCAAGCTAACCCAAGACATTTAAAAAATGAAAGGATTACCTGTTCAAATAATGTTAGAATTTTTAATTCTGCTGAATATTTATGAGTGAATCCTAAGAAAAAAACCGGCTAGTAAAAGCAACGTAAAAAGGGACCGTTTACTAAGCGCTTCAAAAATATCCCACATAAGTAAATCCGGAAGATAATTCTCCCTCTTCAATACTAATTTTTAAAAATCTACTAAAATTACGCTAATATATTTCTTTTATGCGCAATAATGGCTCAGTTTATTGTGTGTGCTCTATGAATACGGCCTACTGTTCTTACGCATATTTCGGAAAACTTAGGACAATATTATAATGACCGCATTCAAGATGTTGAAACACTTCTTCAAAACTTCGTAAGCTATCGTCAAACTATAGTTGTATCTCTTCACTCACTTCCCCCTCACAGAATATTTTCTGCCTCATTTTCTCTAGAAATAAATAAATTGTCTTCAACTAGAATGCATTGAACTGCAAAGGGACATTCAACTGAAAGAAAAATTTGGGAATGTTTTTTATATTGGGGAGTTTTATAAAGATTACCCCGCGATAAATATCCTAGTTTTCTTAATCATGTTTTATTAATGTATTCAGCTTTTGGCAGTACCTATATTAGCGAACAATTATTTTCAAGAATGGAGCATGCAAAAATAGAACAAAGATCACTGACAAACAACTTGAAAATGTATTAAGAATTGCAACCTCGTCTATTGAACCCGATATCGATTTGCTTATTCAACAAAAGCAAATTCACCCATCTCATTAATTTGAATTTTTCATTCTTTATGAAATCCAAACAAAATGAAACGAAACTTATACCCGATTAAAATAAATATGTACCTATACATATCTATTTCAAATTTTTAGAGAATTTGATAAAAAAAAGTTTTAATAAAACTACATAGTTAATTTTTATTTCAATTTGTTAAAAAAATATTGTATGTGTGACCCGTTTTTTCTTTGGAATGTGGCTCTCAAACGACCATAGTTTAGACACCCCTGACCTAGAGCAGGGATGGCGAACCAGTGGCACGCCACCGATCCAAACGGTTTGCATTTTAATTCAAAATAACAAAGTTCAATATGAAGTATTACGAACAAACACGAGTGATTTGTCGCAATTTTCAGCGGTTTTCTCAGTTCTAAAAATGATCGAAAACGCTCATATTTTTAATGCACCCTAATGTGACTTCATTTAATAGACTGAACTTGTCCCTATTCGATTGGTTGGAAACTGAAAAATTTGAAATGCAACTGATTGATTTCCAGTTTAGTTTAATATGGATTCAAAAAACCTAGAGCTTTCTAAGACTAAAGGCGGTATCACACGTAAATTTTCCGTGCAACTTTTTGGCCCAACTTTTCGCTAAATCTGAGGGTGAAGGGTTACCGTAAACACACAAAACGACATGCTCTGACGTCAGCCACGCTCTCTCTCCACATTGAATCATTACCGAATTTTTTGCTTCGAAAACGACCATCCAAAATTATTTCTTTCATTTCGCTCGCGCTTTTGTTTATGGGGGTAAACAGAAATGGAGCATCATTCTGTTTAAAATATTATACGCCATATCTGATGCGAAGCTACTATCGTTACCGCCATCTTGTTCATGACGTTGGGTGCCGAAGAACCCCATTGGCTGGAATTTCAAACAACTTTCTCAGCTCACTGGCAAAAAGCTGTTCGAAAGCCATTGCTATGGCATCGGAGTAAAAATTGCCCGAATTGGACCAAACGTGTACGTGTGATAAGGCCTTAACGATCAGGGGCGTAGCTAACTCTGTATCAATGATACGTGGTCCCAATATGTGTAACTACAGTCCCATTAACAAAGCGCCCACATCTGAAAGAGGGCTCCAAATGAATTTTGATATAGGGCCCACTCAAAACTAGCTACGCCAGTGCTAAAGATGCTGCTACTATTCGCAACATAGTAGTATTCAAAAACTCCATGCAATAAATACCGTCGTCGAATGGTTTAACTCCAAACTGATCACTGTTGAAGTCTTCGAACACATCTGGCCCAGTGGACTAATTTTCAGTTAATTTAACCTAAATAATTCTCACCCTATCATATCCTCATTTTTAAAGATAATCTCAAAACCAGAAGCTAGTTAAACTAAGCATTGTCAATTTTCTCACAAAGGATTTAAGCAAACAGGTACTCTTCTAAAAAGTATCATTACCACAACGAAAAGTTGAGCCTTCATCACAACTAAAATCATTCAACAATAGAATCTATTGAGACTTAGAAATCAAGTTTTTCATTATATATATGATCCTGGATTCCTAATTATTTTTCCAAAAACACGGTCAATGTGTATATGATAAATACTTTGTAAAAATTCACGCTTGTATTCCTCTAACAGTCTATTTACTCGTACCTCTCCATTCGAAGTAAAATAGTTTAATAATTAAGTTATCACACAGATACATAAGTCTCTCTATTTTTTATTTTTCCTATATGGTGACTCGCGGCTACTTGTAATTGCAAAAAAAAAAAAAGATCCAAATCCTTCAAAATAAAACACTTAGAATAATTGCAAGCTCTTCTGGTTTATCTGGAATTATAGAACATCTACATAGACTTAAAATAAAATCTTATTGCCCTTGTCAGAAAATTTTTTAATAGACGAATATATCATACATTGTATAAAATAACTATTTTCCTTTTCTACTCCTTTAACACCTTTTTGTGTTCTTCCTCCTTCGACCAATTCAGATAACGTTCTCGACATTACGAGGTCCATTGCCAATGGCTTTAGTATTGATTTTAAATGCTGCATTGATTAATTATCAATCAATCAACTCCCTCCATCAAATCTAGTTATTTTAGTTTTTCATAATTTAGTTATACATGTATAATTTTTCTAAATTTGTATAAGTGTAAAGAGAAATAAAATTACATATTCTACAGTCTCCTATTTGCTTTTAATTTTCATTTATGAATTCCCTACCTTAAGTTCTACTTGCTTCTGCACAACTGGCGATTTTTACTCTCTTTTAACCTCGTTGCACTTACAATTAAGAGAAAACTTACCCAAATTAGTACTCGAAAAATATTTCATTTCTGTTTTCTTGCGAGGTTGAATTTGGATCAACTTTGATTAATTGTTTTTTTAATGACTTGGGAAGAATATCGGTACTACGCAGCGCACTATATTCAAAATGGCTACGTAAATTTTGTCTGAAAATTAAATTTATTTCACTAAATGGCCTGTCGAAAATTTTTCACAAGATAATAACTGCCTTTTATTATTAACAAAATTTAGCTGCTTTCTTGTGGCAACACTATTGCTTGGCAGATATGCGCTTTGGTATGGCTTCTCTGATGGCGTGTGTTTTCTGTATCGGTTTGTAAATGGTAAAGATTTTGTAGTAACAAGTTTGGAATTCAGAAACCGCCATGGCTATTCAACCTAAATTGCATTTGAGCCCTTTTGTGCTCTCAACTGTAATGTTCGACAATTCCAATAGTTTCGGTGATCAAGTAAGTATATTTCGATTTTGTTTGGCTTCAGAGCTGCCATTTAATGTTCGTTCAAAATTTACAGCTGTTTTGTACTTTTGAGAAATATTTACGTATATATTTTTTGTAAGTGTTCATAACATACTAAATACATCAATAAACTGTTGACATCGCTGAAAATCTTAGTTCATGATGTGTAGTATATTTTAAATTGAAATTCAAAATATTAGATATTGAAATCGAAAGTTGATCAATTTATTGGTAAATAGGCAAAAATTACTTTTTTTTTTTAAAAAAAGTTAATTTTAGTATCTGGAGTTGCCAGCTTATTATTATTCTTTGTGAATTGTTAGTGTTGAGGCTTCTTCGTATTTAGAATGGTTTATGAGTTGTATTGTGTAGAATCGCACCACTAATTTATAACGTAATGTTTTTGCAAGCCATAACAATATGACTTACGATTTATATTACTGTGGTTATTTTCAACTTACTTTGACAACTGGATCTATTCGCTTAGACTAGTTAATTTTATTTATTTAAAAAAAAGAGTTAAAATTCTTGTGTCTATTAATGCCATAATTTCAAAACAGGCATCATTATATGATTTTGGGTGATATATTAGATGAAAAATGTTTTTGATTACCATTTTGATATTTTAGTTGTTTAAATGACTAAACAGTTTTGAAATTTCATGTTAATCATAAAAATTGATGCAAAAAAAAGTTGCAAACGGGTATTTGTGCTGTAATACTTGCAAATTTTTTATGCATGAATTGTTATGGAAATGACCAAGCCTGTCATATAAAACGTACTTTTTGAGTTATCCTTCGCTACCTTAATTTAATAACTTGTTTTGTAAAACTTCGGTTTTGTTACTTATAAAATTGCTTTGAAATCCTTGTTTGTCACTATTGAATTATATTTTCTATATTTTTACTCTGTTTAAAAGACAAAAACTTGCATCAAAATGTCTTTCTTAAAATGAAATTAAAATTATAATTATCACTTCTAACTGGGTTATTAACTAAGTCAAAATACAAGAGAGTTCGCTTAGTTTTTTTCTTCTTTTTTTAAAATTTTTATGAATGCATTTTTAAATTCTCATTGCTATATTTGTGTGAATTATATTTTATGCTGGTAAATTCCTATTATAGCCCACCCCTTGGCGAAGATTTTTTTCAAGTCGCGCCAACATGGCGCTAAGCGCGTTTTTCAAAGTCGAGTTCAGGCCAACTGGGAAAAACATGGTGTTTTGTCCGAAGGAGCAAAAATGGAAAACATTAGAGCTTTAAGAAAATATACGAGCTTCTGAATATTAGCTTCTGAAAATAATAGGTATTTTTTTAACTTTTCAAAAATAGGAAAGGGAAAACATTCCGGGAAAAAAAAAGGAATCGAAAGAGAAATTTTACAGACGTTAAAAAAGCGAATTCAGCAAAATCTCGGCTTCTAAAAATCGGAAATGAGGAGCATTCTAATAAGTAAAAATTTAAATCTAAAAATCAAAAACGAAAAATTCTTTTTTTAACTTTTGAAAAGTATGTATTTAAGAACATTACGAAAAGAAGGAATCAAAGTTCCATTGAGGAAAACAATTTTTTAGACGTTCAGAACAAATTAATGAAAGATTCAGCTTCTAAAAGCAGAAAAAAAATTAAGGACAACAAAAAAAAAAACGGATATCGGAACGACAAAAATCGAAATTTCTTTTTTAACTGCTGCAAAGTAGAAAATTAAGAGTTTAAAAAAAATAAATAAGAACAAATTAATGAAAGATTTAGCTTCTTAAAGCAGAAAATTAAGGGCATCCTAAAAAAAAAAGACTGATATCCGAACGACAAAAACGGAAATTTCTTTCAACTGTTGAAAAATAGAAAATTAAGAACATTCTAAAAAGAATAAATAGATATTCGAAGGAGAAAAATTTAAAACTTTATGGGGGGGGGAACAAAATACTGAATGATTTAGCTTCTTAAAAAGACATAAACACATTCTAAAATTACTGTAACGACTTTTGCCAAACCACGTACCTTTCCTTACATCATGCGGATTTTTTCCTCCTTTCGAACAGCATCTTCATAATTTTAACTTTTTTTTCCGAAAGCTCCATCCAATAATTACCACCTTTTTTACAAAAAATTGAAAAAATAAATAAACCTTGCTTTCGTCTAGAAAACAATAACCGGCAATCGCACGTACTAGCGGAATAACAGCAAAGCGCATCAAATAGGAACGGTCCTTACTACTCGTGCATAGTTAATAGGGTTGCCGAAACCAATGTAATTAACGGGAATTACTCGTTGCAGACACCTAACGGTCACTAAAAATGGTCTTTAATTTTGAAGAATTAAAAAGAAAGGTTGCAAGCTTGGCGACAAAAAAAAGCACAAAATCCAGGTGTGGGCTATAATAGGATGCAACCTTTTATGCTATATTTTAGGTTTTGTTTGTGACATGTTTTTCACTGTATTTTGAAACAAAAGATAAAATATATATATATATTTGAGATTTGGTGCTAATTTTTGGGAAAATAGTATTGCTTGTCTTAAAATGATAAATTCCAAGTTTTTTGGGTGAAATATTTAAACTTGCATCTACTGAATAAAATATGTAATATGCTATTCTCAAAGAAAATTCTTTTTTCATGGTTCCTTTAGCTTGTAAAAGTCATTGGCTTCTTCTATGCTTATGTATAATTTAACTAGAGGACTACTATATATTATACTATTTGCATTTTCAACCTTTCATTATGTTTTTATATCTGTATCATCCATTTTTATGCTTTTTCATTTTCCAATTTCCATCACCTGTCTCCTCAACCCCCCTCGCCCCTCATAGCTTTTATTCCTCATTTTATATTCACTGCAACTTGAAGATAGGTAGATAAAAACTGTAGAATTTGTTGCCTATAAGTTTTTTTTAAAAAAAAGTCACGCAGCATGTCCTGCATCTTATGTGTATTTTATTAGCTATTAAGTTCTGATTCATTAGAGCAAAAATATTTTTTTCTTCTTCCTCTGTAGTAATTTTCAAGAACTCAAATCACTGTGGGTTTTGTAATGTGTTTGAATTCTTTATGCTTCATATGACAAAATAATTTGTTTTTGTTGGTTCTGTTCACCATGTAGTCTTAACAAATGTGAAATATTCTTTCAAACATATAAAGAATGTTATAATAAATTCAGTTGCATTACCATACTTCTAAAAAAGGGGAATATGCAATTTGCGATCTTTGTCATACTGACACATGCATTTCTATTTGCTGATATTGCCCATTGTGAAAACTTTAAATCATATCACAAATTCTAAAATCAGATTGCAGTTTCTCAAAATTGCATAGTCTTTTCTAAGATTTTTAGTTAAATCCAATAAGAGCTAGAGTATTGTATTAATCTTTTCTTGGAGATCATAATGTACCAATGTGACTACAGTTGGTCATGTTGTTCCTCTTTTTTTGTATATTTTTTTCTAAGTCATATTTCTGAGCAGTACATATATGGAAGGACTAAAACACCTACTGGTGATTAGTGAACTATCTTCTAATTAGAAAGGGTATATTATTTAAGGCTTGGAACAAGTTCTGCTGCAGCACTTAAAGGCAGTGATGATACAAACCTCTAATTATATCCCCATTGTCGTCATTTTGATCCTGAAAAATATTCAATTTAAGGTGGCTTTTTGCTATTCCATATTTTGTTGGAAATTTTTCCTCCGTAGATAATTCATAGATGAATTTTAAAAATACTCTTTGAATATTTATTTAGTTTCAATTGTGGCAAATATAATGCAGCATCAAAACAAGTTCAATTACGGACTTTTTGAAAAATCGCCAATTTTTTTTGGCACCAAGGAAAGCGCAGGGTTGCAAAATTCCTCCCCCCCCCCTACTCTGAAACGACCCAAAACGCAGTACTTTGACCCCCCCCCCCCCTGCTACCTTTGGTCGAAAATGAATGACAGAATTCTTTTTAATCCTGTAAGGAAAAGCATAAAAATGAGAAATGTAATATTTATAGAAAATAGGCAAAAAGGAAATGGGAAAAAAAGAGAATTCCTTCAAAAAAAAAAAAACTTAAAAAGTAGTGAAAAGACAAATTTGGTAAATTCCTATTATAGCCCACCCCTTGGCGAAATTTTTTTTAAAGTCGTGCCAAAATGGCGCCAAGCGTGTTTTTCAAAGTCGAGTTCAGGCCAACTGGGGAAAACATGGCGTCTTGTCCGAAGGAGCAAAAATGGGAAACAGAGCTTTAAGAAAATATACAAGCTTCTGAAAAGAATAGGTACTTTTTTAACTTTTCGAACAATTCCATGAAAAATTAACTTTTTAAAAGTAGTAAACGGAAAACATTCCGGGAAAAAAAAGGAATCGAAAGAGAAATTTTACAGACGTTAATAAAGCAAATTCAGCAAAATCTCGGCTTCTAAAAATCGGAAATGAAGAGCATTCTAATAAGTAAAAATTGAGATCTAAAGATTAAAGTCGAAAAATTCTTTTTTTTAAATTTTGAAAAGTACAGATTTAAGAACATTCCGAAAAGAAGGAATCAAAGTTCCATTGAGGAAAACAATTTTTTAGACGTTCAGAACAAATTAATGAAAGATTCAGCTTCTAAAAGCAGAAAAAAAAATTAAGGACAAAAAAAAAAACGGATATCGTAACGACAAAAATCAAAATTTCTTTTTAACTGCTGAAAAGTAGAAAATTAAGAGTTTAAAAAAATAAATAAGAACAAATTAATGAAAGATTTAGCTTCTAAAAGCAGAAAATTAATGGCATCCTAAAAAAAAAAAGACGGATATCCGAACGACAAAAACGGAAATTTCTTTTCAACTGTTGAAAAATAGAAAATTAAGAACATTCTAAAAAGAATAAATCGATATTCGAAGGAGAAAAATTATTAACTTTTAAAACTTTATGAACAAAATACTGAATGATTTAGCTTCTTAAAAAGACAAACATATTCTAAAATTGTAACGGCTTTTGCCAAACCACGTACCTTTCCTTACATCATGCGGATTTTTTCCTCCTTTCGAACGGCATCTTCACAATTTTAACTATTTTTTCCGAAAGCTCCATCCAATAATTACCACCTTTTTTACAAAAAATTGAATAAATAAATAAACCTTGCTTTCTTCTAGAAAACAATAACCGTTAATCGCACATACTAACGGAATAACAGCAAAGCATCAAATAGTAACGGTCCTTACTACTCATGCATAGTTAGTAGGGTTGCCGAAACCAACGTAATTAACGGAAATTACTAGTTGAAGACAGCTAACGGTCACTAAAATTGGTCTAATTTTGAAGATTTAAAAAAAGAAGGGTTGCAAGCTTTGGTGAACTTATCGCTCAACTTGGCGACAAAAAAAAGCACAAAATCCAGGGGTGGGCTATAATAGGACGCAACCGACAAATTTTTATAGATCTAAAATGTAAATAATATAATTATTATTTTAGCAATACAGTATGGAATTAAAGAATAAAAATCTATTTTTGTAAGTGATTCATAATAGTAATGAACAAATTGTTCTATTTGTCATTATCTCATTAAGCCTAGAAGAGAAACGTATTGAAGCAAATTAACATTAAAATTACAGGAATAAAATAAGCCTGCTAGTTTGATATCACGGGGCATCACACCAAGTTGTTTATGTTCGCCAAGATGGGCGATAACATTACAATGTGGTTACCTTGATATTTTTGAGATTTTTATCACTATCTTGCTGACGGAACTAGTTTGATATCACTGGGCACGGCGCCAAACAGCGTTTGGCGCCGTACCCAGTGATATCAAACTAGTTCCGTCAGCAAGATAGATAGTGATAAAAATCTTGATTAAATTCCCCTTTTAAAGAATTTGACCTAAATCCCTCTCAGCCCAATCAAAGCCCCTAACAATTTCTAAAAACTTATTGAAACAATCCACTCTCTTTTGTTTGCATGATTTCCTAAACACATATACAGCCATAAATGAAATTTTAAATAAATTTTTCTATTGCAGATACGGAGTGAATCTGTAACATGCTTCAAAGTGCCTTCTATGGTATTTGTGCGGCAATTCATTACTGTACTTACAAAATGAAGGCTATGATTTAACATCAAATGATCAAACCCTTCTTGTGCGTGTCCTAAATTTTCAAATGCTTTCTATTTATCGGAAAAATCATAATTCCAGGCTCTATCCATTCCTTTATAGTGCTGACTAGAGTCTCACAAGATCTGTTGTGTACTGCTACTAAAAATAGCTTACCTGATCCTCGTTCCACACTTCCAAATAATACCCACTGAATTCGATTTGTCAACTTCCACATAATATAGAATGACTTCAGTGACAAATTGCCCCCAATTGGCAACTGTACCAGAAGATAAATAGAAATACGCTTTGGTCTCTTTTGTTCTAGTTCCCATGATCAAATGATATGCGAGATGAAAAATCTCATTTAATTTTAGTTTGCTGCAACTGGGCCACAAGCCATGATGCATGGTTTTAGTTGAACCACATACCCTGTTATTCCTGGAATTTCTGCAAATCCATAATTAACATCTAAAATAGAATTTTTCTTCCCACACTTCATCGGAACATTGCGATTGGAGTAAAAAAAATTCTAATTTAATTAGACGAATTTCTCTTGCAAAATCTAACAATAGTTTCTTATTTCTACATATTTCATTAACAAAATCAAGATTAAGTACTCCCTTTTTTCCCAAATGTGGCCCTTTTGCTGAAAAAGAAATAGGAACTGTATCTCTGACAGAACTTTCTTATACTTGGGATAAACACTACAAATAGTCCATGGTTAAAGGGAACAGGTTACAATATTTAAAGGGTATATAAAATAACAAGGTTTTTAAAATTTTAATAAACCTCTTTGTAAATAAATAATAATGTTAGAATGGATAGTTAACCTAATCAATAACTGGAATAATTTATCAAGAAGAAAAATGGATGTTAATAAATAGCTAAATAATATGGATAAAGGCACAATAATAATAAAAGAATCTATAACCTAATAATGACAGAATTAAGTCAAATTAAGCAATAATTAAATAATTTATCATTAATTAAAAAGAATTATTAATAAATGTGGAATAAGAAATAAGGTAATAATAATAAAAGAATTGAAATGCAACCTAATGAAAGAATATTCAACCAAATCAATATTTAAAAATAAACTTTAAATAATTATTATTAATAAATAATTAATATTAATAATAGTGTTCGATAATTATTAATAATAAATAATTAATATAAGTAATATTAAATAATTAATATTAACATTAATAATTTTTAATAAATATTATTAATAAATAAATATTCTTTATAAATATTAAATAATAGGAAATAAGGCAGTGAATTCTTGTCTGGAAATATCTTTGTCTGAACAGTCAAAAATCCAAGATGAAAAGAAAGATGTCTTAGAGAGGATCCCATAGAGATCCCCCCCACCCAAATTAATGCTCTGATTGGGAAATCTGCCATAAAGCGAAAACCTCGCGGAACCCGACCGGAAAATAGGGAAATCAGAGTAGACAGAATCTAGTGCAGAATCGCATGAAAAAGGCGCCAAAAAAAGTCTGTATATCGAACTTATGCTGCAACATCTGTTGTTGCTTATTTAAAGAGAGAAAAAGAAAATTATTTTTGCATATTTAATACACATTGGGCTTCAAAAGAGGGTTCTGCTTTTTCACCTTTAAAAGTTGATGAGATGATCATATATATATTCTATCTGTAAAGCTTTCCACAAGTTTGTATAATAAAGAAGCCTAAAATATTTTAAAACACTTATGTACTCAATGGTTTTCGCCTAGCTATAGTCTTGATGCCAACTTACATACAATAAAAGCATCTTTATTGTATGTAATATGCATGCCTTTAAATTTAGCTTAGTGTACAAGTTTTTATAACTTATGTCATTGAGCAGCTTTCTTATTAAAATGTCTTTGTGTATGTGTAAATGGCTTTTAAAAAATTGTTTTCTACTTATTGTGTTGTTCAATACCTGCCCCATTTATTAATCTTAAATATTAACTACTGATATATTTATAGCAATTCTATAAATATAATATCAGTATGCGTATTCTATAAAAAGTTTACTTTGTATTTCTAATCAAATGTTTTATTTTAAATGGATATAAGCGAGATAGTGTTGTGAGAGAAGCTCTCTCTTCCCTCGGTATGGGGAGGTCAGAATGAAGACTACCCATATTTCAAACTAATATCAATTTATTGTCAATATCAACAACACAAATCTTAATTACCATGTCAAGAAATGCATCTGTTTAATAAATATGAGGACAATTAACAAGGTATGTGAGATATAAGACTTTAAATACTTAATACACTTACTTAATTCGATAGCTCTAACTTTTTAGCTATCTAATCTAGATCCAATCTCAAGTGACAGATTGTCACCTTAAGTAATACAATTATCATTACTATATTACTAAATATCTGTGCTTCGCATTCAATTTGAATAATCACTGCTCTGCTAGCAGTCTTAATTTGCATGTTCACACTCTCTTTGGAGGAAGCTTTCTATAAAAATATTTTAAGGACCAAAAATTTCCCAAGAGGACTATTAGTGAAAAGATCGCTGATAGAGCCGTCACAGTGTTTCTATATAAATAAAAATTTTATGAATTTATGGAGGCATTTTATTTTGCAGAATGTGGTTCAAAGGTATTTGAAACTTGGTGGGGAAAAGAAATTTCATTCTAATAGGGCAATATTTTATTTAAGAATAGAAGTTTTTGCTTAGATTTTTAAAAAAAATCTTTTATGTGTGTAAGTAATGATTTTATGCTGTATATAATTTAAAAAATATGCTGGACACTGGTTGAGATCTGAAAAAAAAATAGACAAGCTGTTACCTGCAAAATCTTTTTTAGCAACAGCCCCATCTCTGTTGAATTCATTTTTGGCCAATCTTTATTTTAAGCCATTTGTATTATTAATACTAAGACAGTTTTGTTTTGTCAATGAAATGCTCTTAATTATAAAATTATTTATCAAGCGGAAAAAATGAATTACTTTATAGGACTCTTGTTTCTCTCTCCTTACCAGATTTTGTAATGTAAACACTATTTTTAATTCCAGCATCAAAACTATAAAATAATTTCCTGTGCTTTATTTCTTTTATTATATGTCTGTTATTTATGAAATAAGTTTTTATATGCATAAATTTTTTTTTAATTTTCAGGAGGGTTTTTTGATTGGAAATGCACAGAAGTGTGTTAGACGTGAAATAAGTGATCAGTCAATGTATAACACTGAAGAAGATCTGATTATCAGTATGGTTATTTGATGTTTCTGTACAAACATATTACTTTTTGTTTTAATTTTATTTTAAAATGTACTGAATGAAGGCCTTTTTTTCACGTAATTTAAAGAATGAATACAAATTCGGTACACTTCCAAATTTGATACTATGTTGAATTCACTGTCTTGTTGAGAGTAGCATTTATTATACTCATTTGCATTTGAATTGGCCATTTTTGCTGATGTAAAATTTATTTTATAGAATGCTTCTTTAAATTTTAAAGATGCTGTATGTGATTAATAATTGTGTGTGCTAGTGTAGCATGGATTTATATCAATTGGGACATCTATTAAAAATGGATACAAAATTTAAGATTGGCTTTAGATAGAATTATCTTTAGATTATTTTTATTTTTTCCATATCAATATATTTAGCTTTATTGCTGATTTGATATCTTACTCCAGGGATAACTTATTCTATAAAATTTGTTTCAAATTTGGAGTAAAATCTTTTTAAAATTCTGTCAATTTTTATTTTTTGTATTCATAGGGCAATTTTATGATTGCATAGTATCTCTGGTGAAAATCTGAAATCTTATTCTCTTTTAATCCTGTGTAATATTTCACTTTTCTGCTTATTGTGCATCACTTTCTCTTTATTGAATGAATAGTATCTAATGATCTTGCTTGATGCCTAAAAGTGTGGAAGACTAGCCATATTTCAAAAACAATCTAATTTATTCACTATATTAACCACAACTCAAATTCTATCGATCACAGATAAGAGATGAGCCAAATTAATAAATATGAAGACAATGAGGTACGCGAGACATGAGAAAACTTTAATGTTTATATACACTTAATTCAATAGTTCTGACTTTTCTTAGCTATCTAATCTAGACTCAATCTCAAGTTACGGGTCCTCACCTTAAGTAATACAATTATCAATTACTAAATATCTGTGCCTCACATTCAATTTGATTAATCACTGCTCCACTAGCAATCTATCCTATCTCTCTTTTTCTAACCTGAAAGCCTAGACTACATATAGTAGTCCTAATTTACATATTCACTTTTTCTTTAAGGAGGAGTTTTATAATAAAATAATTTTTAAACACCAGAAATTCCCAAAGGGGATTGTTAGTTAAAAGAACGCGGATAGAACCGTCAAAGTATAATTCAGAAACTCACATTTCAGTACTTCAAATAATATTTACACATTTTTAAACAAATATTCTGCTTAAGTTAAGTACTAAGGCACCATTTCAACATTGTAGAGAACAATTATAAGTTCTGTAATTAATTGGTTACTATTTCAAAACAGCCAGCACAATTGTCATCTTTGTCTCTTGACCATAGTTCAAAATTATGAGGTCCATCACCAATAGATCCTCATGTTGCTTCTTAAGATAACATTATTAAACAATCAACTCAAAACAAGATTAAATATGGAAGAATAAAATTAAATGGAATCTTAATAATTTGCTGTAATAAACTTTTATTGAGCTGTCAAATTTAGTAGTCATTATTGAGAGTGAAACAAATTTTCTGATTAATGCCTTTACGATTGGAAAAAAAAAATCTATTCTTAATTGAATCTATGTACTAATATACTATGGATACACTAGTAAATTGTATTTGTGTGATTGTAATTAAGTAGCTTTTAAAAATTATTTCCTGTTCTACTGTACATAAATCCAAATCTATTTAAACTATCTGTAGAAATCTAATTATTGTATGTTTGATGTTTGTATCAGAATCAATTTATTCTTAATCTTAAGTAACTTTAGTAAATAAATGTTCTTGTCAGTTTTCATGATTTTTTTGTCTTGTTTGAAATGCGTCTCAAAAGAGAATTTGTTATATATTGATTCTTATTAAGAGATAAAGAAGTGAACAGAATTAAGGGAGAGTGATATGATAGCATATGCAGCTGAAATAGATTTTTATTTTTGATGATAAGAAATAATAGAGAAAATCAAAAGCCATGCAGCATAGACAGTTTAATATATATATGTATTTCTCAATGCGTAATTTATTTTTTATGCAAATTAAGACGTTTAACTAAATATTAATTTACAATTTTGTACTAATATAATATTATTAAAGATGTTGTTCAAAAATGCTAAATACCCACTAAAAATTATAAAAGTATGTGTTCAAATTATTAAAATATTGAAAAAAATTTTATGTAGTGATGTATTATATACATCAAACTTTTGTGCGACTTAATTTTGTTACTCAATATTTTTTACTATACACAGTTGAAATAGCAATTGTAAATTCCCTGCAACATTTCATAGCTGAGTGATATGATCATGAACACATTGCCTGTGTTTCAGTCAAATCATGTATATTAAAGTGAACACACCACTAAACACCAATTATATAGCAGGACTATTGTACATTAAATCTGTCTTGTGTCAGTGTGGTGTCTTGCAGAAATTTGGTGAATGTTACTAGCTCCATTGGCATCCTTGTCACTACTGTGGTTCAGAATTACTAAGTTCATTGCCAATAGTTCATGTGTTGCTTCTAAATGTGTTTGTGTTGCAACTATTTTGTAGAAGTTTAATGAACCTTGTTATACAGGGGAGCTCCTTGTTTTAAAAAGTTTAAAACTAGTGTATTCATTGCTGTTTAAATCTTTCTCTAAATCTGTTTTTATTCAATTTTAATGAAAATTTTCCTAATAATGCTGAAAACGATTTTTTGAGAAATTTGGTGAAATTTGAAAAATTTTATTATTTTTTATGCATATTGAGATGTTCTTGAATATTTTAATAGGTATTTATTCATGTATTCCTTGTGGATCCTATCTGTCCTTTTATGACAGTTGTGGTAATGTGAAGGAAGATGTGGTGGATGATTTTTTGGGAGAAAGAAAGAAGGTAAATTCATATATTTTTATTCATGAATATAAATTTTTATGTAAATAGTTTTAATCAAAACAGAAATGCTAAGTTAGTGTTGTAAAATGAAGCACCTATTTGATATAAAAACTATTTGAATTAGAAAATTGAAAGAGCTAGTTTTATTTGGTTGGAATAATTTCCACTCTAGGTTTTAGTTTTACATGAAAATATTTTTGAATTGCCTTTTTAGCACTGCTCATTTCGAAATTATACGTCATTCCATTGTTTTAGAATTATAATGTGATCTTTCTACAATGTTGAATGCATTCTCCTAGAAATGTGAATTATTAAAGAAAATTGTGCACTAAAAAAAATGTCTGTATTTACTTAAAATGCTTGCATGAGTATGATGCTCAAAAATTTGTAGATTCCAAGACTTATCTACATGAAAACTATACAAGGTGTTTCTGCACTATATAAAAATCAGAATCATGTATGAAAGCAGGATTCCAAATGCCACCCTCCAATTATAAAGAGAAATATAAAGACAAGACAAGGATACAACACAGAAAGCAGTATTAAGCACTTTATTCACTAATAAAACTAGTACAATAATTAGAAGTATCACATTAGGTGTTCAAAATTCTGCCTATTAGTTGTCATGCATGATTGACACCTACACTGTATGGATTTGATCAACGTTTTGAAACTGGTTGTAGTAGCAGTGATGGCAATTCTTTTCTTTTTAATTACGTCGAGGAATGGGCCGTATAGACCATTTCCCTACGAGCAGCCCAATACAAACCAGCCTTTGTAGTAAAGTTGTCAGAAGAAAGGTTAAAGCACCTGTGTTGGCCAGGGAAGCACAAACTGTCAGGTGAACAAAATTCATAGCCTCGCCACAAAAGACATAAAAGGCATTCTGGAGTGTCTTTCACACCAATTCGGTGTAGGTGCTGAAGAAAGTCATGACCGGTCACAGTTCTAAAAACACCAGAGAAAACCTGTCTAGGAAGTCCCATTAGGATCTTCCAGATATTTCTCCTAACATTATTCCCTTGAATTTGGTAAATATATTTTCCCACAGATCTGGAAATATTTGAAAAGGACTCTGCATGACCAGTCACCAGAAGGCTGTAGGAGATAGCAGTCATGTTTGGCCAGAGAATACGCCTTTTCATTGCCTGTGATGCCGCAATGGCTAGGGATCCAGTGATGGGAATTCTTTCAACAGGGTCTATTCCAGTACGTAATGACATTTTGTTGGACAATGGCCTTCATTGCACCTCACAAATAAAAAATACGTTTTAAATGTGATGATCTTGGGGGGGGGGCTTTGTGGTGGGACCATTATGCCCAGTCTGTCAACTTTGCAATATCCTGTCAAGTTGGTTGTATGGAAATTCCAATACGAGATGGTGTCCCATCATTTTGGAACCATATTCTGTATCAAACTCGTGCAGTAACATGGGTGATCAAATCCAGACTTCATCTCCTGTTGAAAGATGGGTTGGACAGTCAGCCGAATCTCCCACCCATTCATTAACTGCAGAATAGTTTCATGCTGGATCTGGTTTGGTTCTGAGTGGATTGTTTATGCTGTCCCACGTGTGTGCTGTAAGTATTTTAACACCTCACAAATGAAGGAAACCTCATTAATGAACAGAACTAGGGAAATGGCAGAAACCACTGTGCAAACGCAACATGTCTGGGATTTTCTTCTGCTTGAAATACTTGGACACTTTATAGATGAAAAGGATGTAAGGCTTTTCTGTGTAGAACAGTGATACTCAACCTACAGGTCGCATGTGGCCCGCTGGTCTTTTCTGAGTGGCCTCGGTCATGACCCACTTAGAAATTCAATTATTGGAGAACAATGTACTAAATATTTGGCAGGAAATTCTATTAATCATGCAATTATATCAATTTTGCAATCAATGTGTTTTTTAATAGTAGAATGTAAGCAGGGGTTCATCGTAAATAAAAGGAAATAGAAATTATCCCACAACTCAATAAAAAAATCGTAAATATTTTTGTGTGTTTGACAGAAAAGTTAATAGAGTATTATAATAAAAGCCAAAAATGAGATTTAATATTTTGATCAATTTTGTTTGTCAATGTTGCTTTTGTCTTATAGTGTGTTTTTTCCATTATCCGCATGTTGCGGCCCATATGAAATAACTGTCATGTGTATGCGGCTCACGTGAAATTCCTATAATTTCTTTGCAGCCCAGCAGGAAAAAGGTTGAATACTCTTGGTGTAGAACATGTCACATAGTGAATCTGGCTTCTGTAATTGCATTGGTAGGGGTACCTACATTGATGGCAGGATTCCTGGTTCACGGCATTTGACAGACCTTCCAAATTGGTTATTTGTGTTAGTTAAACCCACCCATTATCCTGTTATGGAACTCTAAAAGATCCACTTTCACTCAGGTTCTGGTGCACTTATGCAAACATTTGGTGTTTTGGTATTTGCCTCACTCAATTACCTGCTGGCGATAAGAAACATGAGCATGCTAATAAATACTGGTGCGTGTGTGTGGTGTTATAAAAATAATTCTGGAGTCCATCAGTTGTCTTCCTGGATTTATTAGTAACAAAATCATAAACAAAAAACTTAATAAGGTTTAACACATTAAATTGCCTAGTTAAAATATTAGACTGAGATAGTCAAGAGAAAAATCCTAATATTCGAGATAAAAATCCTACTAGACAACGGCACCTGGTTACACCAAGATTAAGACTGAAGTAGTATCCTTTACATATGATTTTCGTCGAGATAGACCACGTGGGGTCTGAGCATGGTGACAACTAAGCTCCACCCACTCAGACCTGGTCCATAATTCGCAATACATGTTGACCTCACACAAGAGCTCCCTTTCATCTTCACCTATCCAATTGGGAACCTGGTTTTGTATGCAATTCTATTGATGCTTTGTAAACTTCTCTCCAATTTTGTATATAGTAGTTCAAAAGTGCCCTGTATAAAAGATAATTGGGGGGGGGGATGTTTTGTGCCTTTTATTTTTGGTAGAATGCTGTTTCTAATTTCTACAGTTATAAAGGTTTAATCTTTAAAAATCTAGTTACATTATTTCTATTTCAAATACAAAGGAGAATTTAATAAAAATGTTTTTTTCTTCTTTTGATTACTAATTTTGAGAAATATATCTCAAGATTATACCTTATTAAAATATCTTGTGTATTAACTGTTTTGATTATAACTTAAAATAGATTTTTGTCTCCTTGAAGTAAAATATATTCATATCTTAACCACAAAACTGAGAATAATCTGATAAATTGAGAAATTTTTTTAAAAAGCTGGTTTTTTGGAAATTAGTTGAAAAAATTTTTGACTTACAAAAAGTGACAGATTCAATAAAAGAATAGTTTGTCACACACACACAATACAAGCAAGCCTCCCATAATGTAAAAAAGAAAGATTTCCATTTATAGATATTATATTTTATGGTACATTGGATGTTTCATTGATAAAAATCATGATCAAGAAGTAGATGTAAGGATGTTTTACTATGTAGAAAAATTAAAATCACACTTTTTGTTGAAGTTGTTTTTCTCTTTCTGCAACTATACTTACTGTGTTTGATTCTGTAATAGTTTTATATGTTAATAGTTTTATGGTAATCTATATAATTTATTGAAAGAAACTATTAAATATGTACAGTTATTAAGTAGTTTATCTAATTTTTATGTTTATGATCTCGTTTTATTTGATTATCAAAATGATACATGCTTCGATATTTATATGATCTAAAGAAAGTAATCTTACGAGGGCAGTCCGATAAGTACTTAGCCTACAAATGAAAAAACAAAAATTTGGGGGGGGAATTTAATTTATTTTTCTATATAATCTCCTTTTAGTTCAATACACTTGACACAACGATGCTCCAACTTCTTTAACCTGTCTTTAAAAAAAAATTTTCTCGAGGTCTGCAAAATAGGGCTCCTTGGTAGCGATTACTTCCTCATTCAAATGAAATTTCTGCCCTGTGAGTGACTTTTTCAAGTTGGGAAACAAGTGTGGAGGTGTGAGCCGGTACATTGTCGTGGTGGAAGAGCACTTTTTTCTTCATCAAATGGGCCTGTTTTTTTTAAATTCGATGTCGAATTGGCCTAATAATTCGACATAGTACTGCCCTGTGACCGTTTTGCCCTTCTCCAGGCAGTCAACGTATATCAAACCTTGCAAATTCCGGAAATCGGTGGCCATCTCCTTTCCGGCCGATGGGACAGTTTTTGCCTTCTTTGGAGCAGGTTCACTGGGTGAAGTCCACTGTTCCTTGGTCTCTGGTGTGTACCAGTGGATCCATGTTTTGTTGACGGTCACATAACGACAAAAACTCCTTCGGATTGTGCTTATACAGCCCCAAACACTGCTCTGAAGTGGTCACACGGCTGCACTTGTTATCCCGAGTGAGAAAACGCAGCACCCATCTTACCAACAGCTTTCTCATACCCAAAATTTCATGTAGGATATGCACCATGCGGTCTTTTGAGATGCCTGCTACCTCGCGCACCTTCAACCAGTTTGCCAAAACGAGATCATGTATTTTCGTCACGTTATCCTCTGTGGTTGCTGTTTTCGGGGCACCTGGGTTTGGCTCATCAAAAACTGACATGGCACCACACTGAAATTTATTGAACCAGTTTTTGACAGTCGCTATCGAAGGAGAAGCATCCCCATACACTGCATCCAAGCGCTCTTTTATTTCACTGTGCGATTTCCCTTTAAAAAACACGAATCGAATCACCAACCGATATTGCTCCTTTTCCATTTTTTTTAAATCAAGGGACACGCTTGCTTTCACACTTTTAAAACAGAACTACAAGTCTGATCCGGCTAAAATTTCGTCAGTAGCCATCTACAGGAAGATACTACACTCTAGTGTATTTATCTTGCGATAGTGGCACCATCTGGCAGTGAGGCTTAAGTACTTATTGGACCACCCTCATAATCTTGAAATCGGTTTAAATTAGTAAAAAAACGTAGTTTAAGTATTATAAATCATGTCTGAAGTATTTACAATTTCTCAGGCTGTTGTTGGATGGTATCGTTACCGAAGAAATCTTGTTGCATTTCCAAGTGCTCGAGAAATGATTGTTCACAAGAATTTGAGAAAATTTTTTGCTGGAAATATTTTCTTCAGTGATGAACATTTTGTATTTGGTGTATTTGGCTCTGCTTGTTACCCAACTACTGCTACTCACACATATGATTATGCATTTTTTATTCAAAAAGCTGAAAGGTCAGTAAATTTCTTTTAAAAAAATTCTAGTTCGTTTAGTTTAATTTGTATATTATTGTTTATACAGTTTTGTCAGTTTCTTTTAGTCTCATCCTTAATCTTTTTTGTTCCCTTTTTAGTTTCAGGTCATTGGGAATTACTTTGTTAAATCTTGGAGATACTAAAACTGAATACAGAGGTGGTTCGCTATCCAGTTCATTTATTAATTCCTCTACTTTTGATTCTGTTTTGGAAATTCCATGGTAAGATTGAGTTTTCTAATATCTTAATAGACAAATCTTAATAAAAAAAGATTTGTCTATTGTAATTGTTTCTCTTTTAATTTTGAAATCATTATCATATAATTTGGATTTAAAGAACTTTTCATGAAAGCAGCTGCCAATTTTCTTACAGAATGTATGATCAAAGCAGCTTATGTTCATTACATCAATTTTACCATTGTTTTTTGCTTTTCTCTAAATTAGTCCGCATACTTTTCAAAGAAATTCCAACAAATGCTCAAAAGAACCCAGAATTTTGGTACATAGATGAGTAGTTTTTAAAGGCAAATTTGATTAGCCAAATGGAGAAATAATATATGCATGCAATTGATTTTAAAATTTGATTGGTCATGGGAAAGAACGACAAAAAACCAATTTCATTTAGAGTATTAATTTACTTTGTAAGCCTTTTTAAATAAAGCTGCCTAGTAAGCTAATGCCTTCTGAAATGGACATTTCCTTGGAGACTGGTGTACATGGCTCTATATCCATACTGGTTGAGCTTGTTCAAAAAAAAAAATTATAAGTTTGCGGAGTGAATTCTTATTGCTGCCCCATGTTTTAGTTCTGATAACCATTAAAGACTCACTGTGCTGAGGAGATGTCATTTAATATGTTATGATGTAGTGTGAAGGTTTGGGAAAGTGGGATTCCTAGTACATGTATCATCTGTAGCTCAAAATTACAAGCTCCTTCCTTCACAGTAGCCCTCATGTTGTTTCAGAGTGTGACATCAACAAGCAACCATTTCTTACACTAGGCAACATCAAAATTGTTTTGGGCTCAAAAATAGTTTATTATGAAGTATTTTGGCCTGCTAAACGCTAAAATCACTTTAAAAATTTCAGATTAGCTCTTGTTTTCAAGAATCTGAACTCCTCACTTTTCATAAAAAGCTGTATTTTTACTCATCTTTACTTTCTGTGTATAATCTTTTTGATATTCATTTGAGCAGGTAGATGGAAGCTCTTGCCTCAGGATTGATTTTTTA
This sequence comes from Trichonephila clavata, assembly GCA_019973975.1. Classification (NCBI taxonomy): domain Eukaryota; kingdom Metazoa; phylum Arthropoda; class Arachnida; order Araneae; family Nephilidae; genus Trichonephila; species Trichonephila clavata. The sequence continues at coordinate 128,448 of BMAO01019085.1, read as the reverse complement.
ATTCAACCAAAGGTGTGTAATGGCACCACCTTTCTTCAGGTGTGTTTTGGGTGTAACCTACTGTCTCAGTAGAACAAAGAACAGGCAATATTGCACGATTCAATTGATATTCGCTGTTTTTCGACTTACCACTCAACTTAAATCAATTCAACTATATTTAGGTCTCAAAGGCTGCTAGTACCAGTTACGTGGAACATCTATGTAATACCAGAGAGGGTTAAAAAGCAGTTTCACTTAAATATATCACCCAAATTTTTCCATTTACTGCATTCAGATCAGAATTCCATGGAACTATGTTAATAACCCTGACAACTTTTGTTACGTTTGTGGTGAAATGACTTTTGCAGACCAAAAGTGACATCAGCCCAGTTGTAAAGACAACTTACTTCCTTTACTTCGGAGTGAAAGTAGGTGAACTTGATAAACCATGGTATGCTATAGCTTTTGCTCAGTGAGACTGTGAGAGTGGCTGAGTGGGAAAAAATGTGCAATGGAGTTTGCTGTACCCATGGTTTGGCGTGAGCCTACTAACCATGTAGACAATTGTTTCGTTATGGCTCCCCTATGAATATGGGTTGGTCAAGAAAGACCATTTGCAGTATTCATGCTTCCATCAGCCATTCAGTCGGTTCTTTACTTGGCTGATATGCCAATTCTTGACCCACCTAAAAAGTATGAGGTTGTAAAGGATTATGTTGAAGAATTCATTAGACTAGGGACATAGCATGATCCAAATTTCGAGGCAGAAGGTTTTTATGAACCCCACAGACTAAATCAAGCGGAATTGAGTGACCTTGTAAGAGATCTTGACTTGAAGGCAGAGCTTTTGGCATCTGGACTACAACAATAAAATCTACTCCTACCAGGCATCAAGATTACAGAGTTACAAGACTCGTGAAAAGAATCTTCACTTCTTTGAAAAGAAAGAACATCTGATTGTTTGTATTGATGTCAACGTCTTCGTGAATTTCATGAACATCAGTTATGACCTAAATAACTGAAGTTTGTTTATTGACTCTTCCAAGCTTAGTTTGAAAGCAGTATTACTTCTAGAGTTAATAAAATAGGATCATAAATGGCAGATCTGTGGTGACCTGAAAGTCATTGCTTTACTCATGGGAATGTAGTTATGCTATACCAAATACTGCTGCTTTCTGTGTTTGTGGGATAGTAGAAATCAAAAATCGCACTACATAGAAGACAAATGGCCATCTAGAAATCTGAAATCTAGTGAGAAAAATGGCCCAAATGACATTCTGCTTCCACCTCTGCACATTAAGCTGGTATTCATGAAGAACTTAATGAAATCCATGAACAAGGATGGAGAGGCTCTCAAGTACCTTAGATTGAAATTCCCGAGATTGAGTGGCGCAAAGATTAAGGAGGAAATCTTCGTGGGCCTTCAAATATGCAAAATCCCAAAGGGCCCCACTTTGGATCAAATTCTGGAAGAGAAAGAAAAAACTGCCTGTGAAGCCTTTATAAGTGTGGTATGAGGATTTCTAGACAGCAAAAAAGATGAGAACTATCAACAGTTGGTAAAATACTCCTTCAAAATTTTCATGACCTAGAATGTAATGTCTCTGAAGATTTTTTTTTACATTCCCATCTTAGTTTTTTCCCTAAAAACCGTGGAATTGTAAGTGCTGAACATGGTGAAAGTTCCATCATGATATTGCAGCAATGGAACGTAAATATTAGGGTTGCGTCGAGATTAGTCAGTGCTCGCAGACTACTACTGGACAGTTATAAGGGATACACAGGCTTCGATATACAAGAGGCAATTCAAAAGGAAATGTTCACAGGAAGTAAACAAAAATGCTACTGATTTCTGTTATGAACACTGTTTCTTGAAACATGACTTATTGTATTGTATTTATTAGTTAGTAATGTTTTGTTCTTCATATTTACCAATAAATTGATGAATGGGCTGTAGTATATCTTAAAAACAAGAGCTAATAAATTTCATTTATGTATTCGTTTTTTTCAACCCAGAATTAGTAAGAATAGGCTTTTTAAAACTAGGAAACAGACAAAAAGTTTTTTTGTTGCCTAGTGATATAACATTTTGAACTGGTAATGTAATTATGCTTTATAAGAACAGGAGTTGTGAAATAGGATTCTTATATCATGAAAGTCTGGTGAATTTGGAGCAGAACATCACTATGCATTTGGTTAATGAAGAGGGGTAATCACAGAAACCGGTTTTATGTATTAACATGCAGAAAAGTAATTCTAGGAAACCCTATTACTAATAAAATATAATTATAATAAAATAAATTAATATATTAGTACTTAAAGAATTATTGTCAAGAGACATCTTATACTATGAATTAGAATCCTTAGCTAGAAAACAACTGGATGAAATTAAAGTCGTATAGAATCATTAAAATATCAGGAAGTCTTTGGGGTGCTTTTTCTAAGGTATTACATTTTCATTCCAGTATAACTACATTGTGTTTTAGTTTACTAATTCAATTTTTCTAGAATTAGTTCACATAGTAATTATTTAAGGTATTTCTCTCTCTAAACCTAGTTAGTAACCTTGACTAGTATGTATTTTATTTCTATATTTATTTTGTTCACGTTTTAGGAAAACTGTTAGTCCTAAAAGTTTTTCTAGTTATGAAAAAAAATATTGAATATTCACTACACTATGCTATTAACTTGTATAAGAATCAGTAAAACTGTGGAATCTTCCTCTCAAATTCCTTGTAATTTAACAAATATAAATGTTTAAAATATTGTTCATTTAACATACATTGGAACTATTTTTTTAAAGGGATTTCAGCAGCTGCTGGCAAACAGAAGATGCAATGCAACAGATGCATAAAATGCTTAGAGAGAAATGTGATGTAAGTTTTCTGCACATACTGTAATTAGTATATTGTTTTAATGTTATTTAAAATTTTTTGCTTATACGTTTCAAAGTTTAAAGATTTCTAAAGAATAAGTTTTGAAGTTCTAAGCGAAAGTTTTGGGTAAAATTGTTATTTTATCACTGGATTTCATAAAAAATCCAATGCAGTAATAATGAGATGGCTCATACTATAGAATCCTTTCATTTGGTTAAATCGCATTCACACAAAGCAATACTTCAACACTATTATAGCTAATGTTACCTTTTTATACTTACAACTTACCTACTAAAAATACATGGAATTCCATATTCTGATCTCAGATCAACGACTAAAATCTTTACAATTAGATAATCAGGAGAAACACAGTCAGATTCTTTGATAACTCTCAAACAGACCAATCCTTGAATATTGAAGAAGTTTCTCCTTATGTAACTTCTCAATATACAGTTTGGCCTATTCGAACTATATTCAGTTATTGGTTAAGCTTTACTCAACTATTGTTTGGGTAAAATAATTAACTGTTCCAGCCAGCCAATCATAGAAGCTCCTCTTGATACCCAAATAAACTCACTTTTGTATCCAAAAAATTTTCTTATCTCCACACATAGACTTCTTTGCTGTACACCATTTAGCTAAGACTCACTTTGGCCACTTCTCACCCTGCTAAAAACTTTCTAAGTTCAAATTTTTTCTTGCAGCTTCAAATCATGATAGTTCATTTATTTTAACTTGTTCAGAACCATGATCACATATGAGATTGTGATCATGGTCCATCACGGAACACAGCATCATATATGAGGTTGGGTTTTTTCCTTTCTGAGGCCTGTGATCACACTACTGTGATCTGAATTCGAAATGATTGTAAACTATAAATTTCGTTATATTTTATTACAGTAATAATTTTATATGAATTTTTTAAATGGAGTTAGGCATAACAGGAAAAATCGTGGTCCTGAATGGGTTAATAATTTAGTAATTTGAAATATATTGTGAACTACAGTAGTAAAATTTTAAAAATTATTTTATATGATTGAAAGCAATCCACAGGCACTCTTTATTCACAAAGATGGGAGGTTTGTAAAGAAACAAGTGCTCCTCGTCCATATACAGAATTCCATTCATATATGGAATTCAGACTCCAAACAAAGCAAGGCTAGATACTATACAGATATTACTTTACCTACACGACAATCAAGAGAAGATTATATCTTATGTTAATTAGAGACCCAACTTGAAATTAGGTTAAATTTCAATGGAAGAAAAATGCATCTGTTTCAATTTTACTGTTTCAGATCTTAGTAAAACTGAATTATTTTAATTAATTAGTGACTTCGTTAAATAGAGGTCTGACTATATGTATTTTTAGTGTGGTTTTCATATTTTTTGATTATATTTAGTTTTAAGGATTTGCCGGCTGGGTGGCGTAGTTGGTTTGTTGCTGGCCTAGAACGCTCAAAAAGTTGCGTGTCTGACCTCGACCTCAGTCGATGGATTTATATGCAGAAAATCGACAGTGTCTATGTCGTTTAATTATGTGGCATGTAAAAGTTCCCTTAAATGCCTGTCTGATTTGGGTGCTCTCGGCAAATTAAATTCCTAAGTACGGTTTGCATTGTCAGAGCTCAGGTGCCCTTCCTCTGAGGAGGCAACTGAGTGTCAAAATTACCTGCAACAATTTTTATCCGCTTTTTGGTGCCGCACTAAAAAGATATACCAGCTCCTGTGGGATGTACTGCGTCTGCATTGGTAAAACACCAATCTGCAGTCCTATTAGAAATTTTTAAAAAGTTTGAAGAATCTTATAATTAGTCATAATTTACAATTATGATCATCTGCAACTGCTTCGTATTTCTTGTGTAACTCTTGCTAATGTAGTAGAATTAAAATTGTGCCTTTCTTTTTTGGTGGGGAAATGTTTAAATTGGATATTTGTTATCTTAACATGCTTTAAGATTTTAACTTTTTCAGGAGACATGATAAATAAATATTTTTAAATATATTCTCCTTAAATTTAAGTTAAGAAAATTAGTGGTCATTATTTTTAATATACAATTTCATGTCCCTCTTTCCCAATAAACATATGTATATACACCTCTAAAGAAAAATATTAAACTTTCTTTCACATTCGTAATTGTTTAGTAAAAATGCACTCTATAATTATTTTTTTAATGAAGGAAATGTAATCTGCAGAATGAGACTTGGGGAGGGTGAAGGTCTATATGCATAAAATTTTCATGTGGAAAATATCAAAGAAATCGTTAATACATAAATTAATGCAAACATCTTTAAATAAAGTGAGTAAAATCATATTTCCATTGATGAATTTATTTTCAAAAGCAACGTTTTTAATTTCATGTTTTGAAATTGAAAGCTTATGAATCTTGGAACCTGTTAGAACTTGATGTTTCTTTGAGAATCGGTACTGCCAGACCTGTTCACAATTGTGTTCATTTTTTTTTCTAAGTGCTATTTTTTCCCCCCTTTTTATTCACTCACTCGTGTATTCTTTATCCTCATCTTTAGTGTCTTGAGAAATTTTTAGTTTTGATATTTTTTAATAATTGTTTTTCTATTTATACCAACAATAAATAGAAAAAATATGGGCAAACTAAGTTGAGGTTGTCCACTCTCCTTTTTATAATCAATTGTTTCAGTTTTATTAAAAAAATTTCAATATTTATATAGTAGCTATATTTAGATTTCTAGGTTTTATGCAAAATAGTTGTATTGTAATAAAATTTAAATGTCATCAGTCTTCAGTTTTAGTTATTCATTGGTTAATTTTGAAGTAATTAAATGGTAATCTTATTCTTTTTTCAGAGCTTGGCTGAAGAGCTAGCTGCTTCTGAATCTGTTAACAGCATCATTGAACAAGAAGTTCAGAAACTGGATTCTGAATTGGAGAGTCTAACTATAAAAGGTATTGCATATTCATTCTAAAACTTGAATGAATTTAATAAATTTTAACTTTGGATTTAATTATGTATTTAAATTTTTTAATTAAAAAATTAATTTGTTATGGTGTTTATTTTTGTTTAGCTAAGCCTCCGGAGCCAGTTAACCGAGAAGTTGAAATGGAAAATTCTGAAAACATTCCACCTGAGACTGCATATATTCCTTTTAGTGGAAAACATGGCAAATTATTTGGGAAACGTAATCTGAAAGATTTAATTGATCTGAACGAAGAACTGCATCCTTTGTATGGAAAGTGTAAGTAACAGTTTCTTGCATATGCTTTGCTTTGAAAGTATTTCAAAACTGCAGTCAAAGACTTTATTTTGTTTTAGAAAACAGCTAAATATATCTTAACTATTATTAATGATCTTGCCAGTAGGAATATTGTTTGTAATCTTAATGCTTTATAGGTGAAATATCTTATAAAAGTAAGGTTTTTGATTTTGCATATACAGTATCACAAACAAAGAATAAGAGAATTATAATTTCATTATGAATGTGGCAAACATTTAATTTTATCATATAATCTTTTAGTTATACATCCTGAATCTAGTAACTCGAAAATTTTGAGTATAAACTAAAAGTTGCATTTCCTCCCATAATCGTATCTCATTTATATGTGATTATCGAAATCGTTTTGAAATTCCTGAAGAATACTTCTATTTTTGTTTTGTCATTCATATATGTCTGAAGTATACTTGTAGATCTTGCATTTGATAAGCAATTTGTACTTATAAATTTCCCATGTCATGTCTGTTAAATGTTTCATTTTTTTCTCTCCCCGTTTTTTTAAATGCATGTGAGACAGCTGAGACTAACTGAAACTTAAGCTTTCCTATATGTTCGTCAGGGAGAAGGAAATTATATGATGCTTTTTTTATGTTAGAATTTTGCTTTGAGTGATTAAATGCCAGATACAAAGAATCTGTTCGCATTGCCAGATCTTTTCAAAATTAGTTGTCTAATTAATATTTTAAATATTTTTTTTCTTTTCATTCAGGCTACTCTAGAAGAAAGTGCAATGTAAAAATTCTTCTTCGTTAGTTATTTAATTTTTCGGTTTCTTTAAGAATAAAAATCTTATATAGATATAGGGATATCAAAATTTATCTCTGTAATCTGTGGCTGGGTTAATTAATATGTTATCTACGTTGTAAGTAAATTTTTTTGTTCATAAAAAGTCTTTTTAAGGGGGCAGAGACAACAATTAAACAAAGCAAAAAAAAAAGTTTATTCTTGAAACTACACTGCTGGCCACACAAAATGCAACACCTAGAAGGATCAGAGATATCACAGTGAAATTTATTTGGCAGATAAACATGTAGTACAAAGATCAAACGATTAAAATTACAGTCTCTTGTGGCGTAAGCATGATAAAATCAGTAGTTAGTGTAGCTGCCATTGTTTGCTATAACCGCTACCACACGCCTCAGCATAGAATCAAAGAGGCTTTGTATGTATCCTTGGGGCACAGCAGTTCATGCGGCTTCCACATATTGTCAAAGTTGATCTGGTGTAGCAGAGGGTAGTGCATCCTGGACAAATCGGTGTGCAAGCATGGACCACATGTTTTTGAACAAGCTGGCCAAGAAAGCAATTCAATCTGATGGATGAAAAAGAATTCTTGAACATTGCGTGCCACATGCTGTTGCGCATTATCTTGTCGTATTATGGCTGATGGCAAGCACTGAATGTATGGGAGGATCATGGGCTCCAACACCTCAGAGGTGTAGCGCTGCTGTTTGGTGTATTGGAAATGCATACTAGAGGGATGCAGTAGTGAAGTCCAATGCCACCCCAAAATGTGATGCTGGGTGCAGGACCAGTGTGATGATGCATAACGCAACAGTTCAGCAGCCTCTCACTACGGTGTCTCTTAACTTGAATCTGACCATCGTAATGTTGCAAGTGGAAGCGGGATTCGTCAGTAAACACTGTCATTCCATTCCATTGTCCATGTCCACCATTCATCGCACCATTGACTGCGCAAACACCTGTGGTTTCTAGTCAAGGATAAACGAAACAATCGACGCCTTACAGACATTCCACTCTGCTGCAAACGGCATTGAATGGCAGGAACATACTCCGAATGATGCGTAACAGACTGAATTTATTGTGTTATGGTTCAGGAGGTGGCTGCATGATCCTTTTCAGCTATGCACACAAATTGCCTGCTATCACAGGCAGTGGTGCAACAAGGTGGGTGCGATTGTCCCCGTTGAACCGCCGCTTCTTCCTGCATCCAGTGATGATAGATCCCCATCACAGTTGCATGGTTACGTCCAACACGTTGATAGATTTCTCTGAAGAATAATCCATAATCCTTATAGGGGGGTTACTTTTCTTCCTCGGTCGAATTCAGAAGCTCTGTCAAAAGATGCTTGATGTCTTCCATGATGCATAGGGAAACAGCTTGTGCAAAAAATAACGCATGAAAAAAAATAATTGCCATACTTCAAATCACAATCTCTCTTATCTAGCACTTGCGGGTTGTGCTACTGTCGCCTGTGATGTGCGTCTGCGCTACAATGCTAACAATTTGCATATTTCATCGCCGCCAACACACGATGTAAATTTCGCTTGGTTTGTATGTTTCCTTCAGTGTGTCATTTTGTGTGGCCAGCAGTGTAGTATTTCATTTCATTAACTGAAGCAAGTTTTTACAATATTATTTGGAATTATTAATGCTAAATATCCATAAAATTCATTTTTTGTAAAAAAAAAAAAAATTGAATTAAATTCTGATAATCTAGGCACTTTCTGCTTTTGTGAAAATATTGTAGGTATAAAATTTATAGAAATATTTACTAAATGAAGGGATTATTCAATATGTAAATTTGCACATATTGCATCAATTTGCTTAAATGACAGAAAATGAAATAAATATAGTGTTTAATGTTTATCTAAAAATTAAAAATGAAAAAGGTTTTAAGTTTTACTTATGATATGGAAATATGTTATATATAATTGAGCTAAACATAATCTGTGTTAATTGTGCCATAATTTTTTAGTGTGCTTATTTAAAATTTGTATTATAAAATAATTGGTATAAGTGAAGTGATTTAAATACTCTCTGTTAATTATTGGAGTATCTACATATATTGAAATAAATTTGGATGGATTTTTTTTTTTAGATTTTCCTCAAAATCGTCCTCAAGAACCAGGATCTTCATTTCATTTTTCTGGAGAAGTTTCTGGAATTAACTACAATTTCTTACCTCCTAAGAAAAAAATTAAAGTGATTCTTCAAGAACGCAGAAGAATTATGGATCATGACTATGATTTTGGAACACGTGAAGAACCTCCACAGTGTGTTCCTGAAGTAAAAGAAAGTTCTAATGCTTATGAAACAGGCTATTTGTCTTCAGAAGCTGCAGGATATTTACATGAAGGTATATTATTGATTTTATATTTTAAATTATGTTATGTATTAGAACATGAGGCAAGGTTTTCTCTTTTAATTGGAAGGGTGCAATATAAATTGCAAATCATTTTATGAGTACACTTCTCTCTTATATTTTTATTCATTTTGAAGATTTAATGTAGACTGATTATATAAAAGCTTAGACTTTAAAAAATGATTTATGTTGTAAAATTATATTCTGATGTATAATTTACTAGTGAAACTATGTTTAATTAGTGATTTATGTCCAACTTTTAAGCATGGAGTAAGATCTGTGATGATATATGCAGCCACATGTTGTGGTTTTCTGTGGGACTAATTGTAACACAAAGGAAGGATTACTAGGGAGAAATTTTAGCTGGCCAAATTTATTGTATGATGCAAACTTTGTTCCCTGCAGGAGATAGAATTTTCCAAGATAATGCACCTATCCATGCAGGGGGACTTGTCCAATCATGGTTTGATAAACATGAAGTTAAACATCTACCTTAGCCTGCACAGTCACTCGAACTCAATATAGTTCAACCATTATGATCTATTTTAGAGTGTTCAATACGGAATCAATATCCTCCACTGTCTTCTCTTCCAGAACTTTCACAATATTTTCATGAAGAATGGTACAATATTCCTCTAAACACTATTCAGGACTGGTATAAATCGATTTCAAGGCTGTATTACATGCCAAGGTGGTCTTACACCATACTTAATAAAAGATTCTTTTTAAATCTAAGATGTTTCCTTTATTTTGATAACCATCTGTTGGTGGATAACTGGGACATCCATGAACTTGTGGAAAAATGTATCAAGAGCTGTTCTCTGAAGGGGTTATGGGTGTTGCATTGCATTAGAGCAAATAAACTATCTTCTGGCACAATAAGAGAAATGCTGTATGTGGGAATCTGTTGCACCCCACATTCGGAAGCATCATCCTGATAACTCTGTTGTGTACATATTTAATGACAATACTTTATCACATTTTTGCCAAATTTTGAAGCATTGAAAAAATAAACTAATTTTGATTATTTTTCCAGTGCATCCTGTTGTATGAGATTGGTTCATTTTGCAATATATGGAAAGACGAAGTTGATTCACACTTTTTAACAATGCATCCATTTTCTTTCAATAAACGTTATGCAGAGACCTAAGAATAATTTTTGTCATGGAGCATATTGTATTTAACAATATGCTCCATGTATTTAACATTCATTTATATTAGAATGATTGTTTTGCATTGTAAGATTCTGAATCAAATTGTTTGTTGAACGAATTTCCTCTAAGAATTGTCCACCCCTTTTTTTAAACAAAAATATTGTTGCAAAAGTCATTTTATTGAAACAGTAACATTTAACAAATGATTTTTTCTTGAATCTCAGTTTAGCTACTTTATTACACATCTAAGAATGTGAGTTTAGTGATGATTCATACTGGGGGCTGACAACATATGACATGCGTGCCACATGTGGCATATGGTACAATTTTTAGTGGCACTCTGCACTACTCAACAAGTTTGTCAATTTTTGCGTAAATGGAAGTTGATAAATTTGTAATGGGCCTTATTTGACAAACATCAGAATTATGGACATTTACAGAATTACAAAAGAATCTGAAAGATAACTAACTCTAAAGATACATTAACAGATATTTTATAAATTATTGAATGTCGTTGCTGGAGAAATTGAATTGTTTGAGGAGAGTAATTTCCATGTATTCTGCTTTGGGTTCTACTTATCTAAGTAAAAAGTTTTTCCTCACTTAAAAATATTCAAGTCCGCAAAGAAATTGTTTAACAACTGAATGCTCAAGATTGTATCAAATTAAAAGGTGCAAATTGTACCCTTGATATTTTGATGTGAAAGTAGAATAGTGCAAGTACTGGGTCTGGCAAAATAACCTCCCCTATTTTGAGAGGGTGCTGTGTGAGTTGAAGTGGAGATGCAGCAGTGGAGGGGGTCTATATCACTAGCAGTATTCGTGCAATTTACAATAGTTACAATGGCGTGGCATGATTAGCATTGTGCATTTGTAGTAGAATATATTCATTAATGGTGGTTCTGCGATTACTACTCAGTGAGCATTTCTCATTCGGTTCCAACTTGGCCATCATGATCCCATTCTGGACAGAAAACTTTAAATCAACTAGTTCTACAGTGAAAAAGAAACCGCCTGGACGACCTCAGACCGTAACAACGCCGGAAAATATGGCGCACCTGTGAGAGCGTCCATTGAGCAATCTCCAAAGCATTCAGCACTTAAACATGCAGCTGCCCTAGGGTTGTCTGATGGGAATGCAAAAAGGATCCTGCACAGAGATCTTCACATGCACCCATAAAAAATTATGGTAACCCATGAAGAAAGTGAGATTTTCAAACTTACACAACTGCTTGTAAAGACATTCTTTAGAACATTCCCCCTGGCGCTGTTTTGATTTTGTCTGTTGAGGCCCTTTTTCACTTGTAAGGAATTGTGAATATACAAAACTTTTGCTACTGGACAGCAGAAAACCTTCAACTGCTTCACCAACGACCACGTCACAGTTCTTGTGTGACAGTTTAGTGTGTAGGGTCCTTATTTTTTTGAAGAAGATAAGCTAGCGGTTACTTCAGATCACTACTGTCACATGATCGAGCCCTTTTTCCAATGAAAGTTAAACCAGTTTCTTGGGGACCATAAAGAAGCAGAAGTCTTGTTCCAACAAGACGGAGCCACAGCTCACACTTTAAGGCATTCTGAGATAGTTGTTTCCTGGATGTCTTCTCTCTTTACTTAGAGAAATCACCTGATTTATCATCTTGTGATTTTTTTCTTTGAGGACACTTAAAGGCGCAGGTTTACAAACATTGTCCTACAACCCTGCAAGCACTAAAGGTGGCAATCACCCTGGCAGTGGCTGCCATTCCACCGGAAATGGCACGAAGAACTATGGACAACTTTCAGAAAAGACTGTCAATGTGTCACCATTAGAGGACAACATTTAGCGGACATAATTTGTAAAACCAGTCAGTGTAAAATGGCATCGTATTTGTTGTTCACAAATAAGACTTTTCTCTATATCTTGTTTTGTTTGTTTGTAACTGCCTTTTGAAACAGGAAACTGGACCTTGTAGTAGGTGTGCATTAAAATTTTTAATTTAACTATACTGATGGAAAATATTGATTTTGTTTCGTCTTATTTAAATGTTTAAAAATACATAGTATATCTACAGTTTAATTTTTTTTTTTTTTGTTGAATAAATAGTTATATTTTATTCTGTTAATTTTGTTATATTTAAATGATGCTAAATTAATTTATAATAAAACTTAAGTCCATATTAACGACCTTTATTTTCTAACTCTGTATGCATTATTGCAGGATTCAAATTTTTTCAAAAATATCCTACTGTGTGGCATGCCACAACTAAAAGGTAGCCGATCCCTGGTTTATACTGAATATGATTAAATACAAATCATGTTTCATCCAATTAATGTCAAGCTTTTTATTTTTTATAGAAATTCAATTTAATGAAACAGAAGATTTTGCTGTGGCTTCAAATATAGCTATTCCTTCAACTTCCAGTGCGGGAAATACCAAAGATACCCAACTGAAGAATGACATAAAAATCGTTTATCTGGAAGGTGTTAAAAATATTCCTGGTCTTGGTGAAAGTGAATTAGATGATGAAAATATACTTTGCCCTGAGGCAATTGTTGAGGAAATTGTTGAAACTGCTGAACCTGAAGATTCTAATTTGGAGCCAATACCAGATTCTGATACCATTGATAAAGCAAGCAATGTATCAGATGATGAAGGTAAATTTATTTGAATGTTTTTTATTTGTAAAAGTTATTCTTAAATTTAATTTGATTTTTAGGTATCATTATTAATATTCCTAATTGGATATTTTTTTGAAAACCGCTCTTTTAAAAGTGATTGGCAGAATTGTGCATTAAAACTTTGCAATGGGTAATTTATTTGGATCATGCTTATAATGATTAAAACAGTTACTAAGTTATTAAATAATCTGAAATGCACCCAGTGATAAGTTATTGCACGTATAAAACATTATTAAATTTGTAAAATTTGGGGAAATTATTTTATATTTCAGCCTATAGTAGGTTGATCTGAAGAATTTTCTTTAAAAAAATATTTTCTTATTATTTTAAGCGGTTTTAAACTAATACTGCTAATGTGTGGCTTATTTTTTAGATGTGCCAAAGACCGATGTGAACAAAAATGAGCCAAATGCAGAACGTAAGTAATTTACAATATTTCATTGATAATTAGTTACACAATATAGGTTTTTTACTTTTGTGATATGTTGAATGAGCGGACAGATTTTAAACTAAGTACTTCAATATAAATTCTGCTTTTAATATATAATATTTTATTTAAGTGTGGGGGTTCTCTTATAATATTGTTCTTTCAAATGTTATGGATACACACCCAGAAATTGTTCAAAAAATCATTCATGGTTTTTAGATTTATGTTATTCATTATGAAATATGTTGAAATCATCATATTACACTTTGTAATATTGAATGCAATTCTCTCCCTTGTGTGGAGATTCCAAGACAACTATGAAAAAAATTTCCTGTTGTTTCTATCATCTGTACTAATGTAATACAAAAAATTCCTATGGAAATGGATTATTCATTTCATTAGGAGGCAGCATAACTTTTTTCCTTCACAATAATAATTGTATTCTTTGAAGCCCAGTGTCTGAGTGGTAGTGTATCGCACTTCCACAGCACAGGTCTGGGGTTCAAATCCTGGGCTGGGCAAGGTTGTCTCTGGGGGGTTTGCATCAGACTTACCACTTGACTGAAATATCTGTACATGGATCCCAGCGCTCAAGGTCATAAAAGCTAAGATAGGCACAGTAGGCATTGGCTCTCATGGATTGTTGTGCCACTGAGTTCAATTCAAGTAATTGTTTTCTTAGATTTTTTTTAAAAAGTCGATTTCAACATCTTATGCTGAGAGATTGTTTGAATCGTTCTGTTTCTAATCGAGTTTATGCCCTTAAAAAGGGCTCTTTTCAACCAAGTAGTTTTAAAAAAAGTTATGGGAACCCGATTTTTAATGATCTTTCGAAAAGTACTTGAACTTTGATTTAAGCATTTAATAATGGCAACAGTAGAGCCTAGTGGTTTCGGGACTCATGGCTGAAGTATCATGAGTTTGAGTTCAGTACCGCCATGTAGAGGGGTCCAACACACGTTCAATATTTTGAGGATTAAACATTCTCCCTTTGGTGTGGAAGTTAAGAAATTGGTTGCCAGCTCAGGTGTCATCCTTGTGACTTGACCATGGTTCAAAATTACAAGGTCCATCGTCAATAGCTCTTGTGCAGCTTTATAGTGCAACATTAATAAAACTCTCAACTAAACATTTAATAACTGCTCATAATCTCTAAAAATAGCCATGCAGTACTTTTCTGTTTATCTGGTTATATCCTATTTGTATAGAAGACTTAGATTTCCTTTAAAATACTTTTTCTTGTTTCTTTTCTAATCTTTTTTGAGTCATAAGTTTCTATTATTTGTTTTTATCTGTATGAAATTTGGCAGCTCATATTTTAAAATTTTAACTCTTAAATTAAATGCTTCGTGTTTCCTTAAAGTATTTAATTCAGCAGCTATCATACGACCCTCTGCACAAGAAAATGGTCCAAGTCTCAGCAATGCTGGAATGGCTGTGATGGTGAAATTATGTGAATAATTAACATCTGAATTTAAAAATATAGTACTAGAAAATAAAGGATAAAGTATTAGTTATAAATATTTTCTTGCTTTAAAATTTAACCCTTAAAAAAATTTTAAATTTCATTGAGTTCTCCTTCCTGCTGGAGCTCTGAAATTTCTTATTTATTTGGAAAATACTGTTGAGCATGTGTCACATGACCTATCTCCTAGAGAATAACGCATTATTCGAGATTGCTTTTGCAAAAATGCCAGTCAGTATTTCAATGTCAAGTATGTTTCTTGAATATATTTTATTTCAGCTAATAAAAGATTTTAAGAGGATATTCATTCAATTATAATTTTTTTTGATTATTTACGATTGAGAATACTCTACCAAAAATTTTTAATTAATTTTTTTACTGTTGTGAAGAGTTAATATGTTTATATTAACTCTTTTTATGCTTTTTACTGAACATTTACCCAAAACAAAGGAAATATATTTTGAAGCAGTTACACTTGGTTAATTGTTTCAACATATATTTCTTTTTTATTTATCGAAAATGCTTAAAATTGCATTATATTTTTTCTCAGCGTTTTTTTATGTGTTTCAAAGTTTTCATTAGATTTAAATATATTAGCATTTTTTATTGAATGAACACACAAGATCATAGACAGGAAAAGAAAAATCCTCATCCTCTTTTTGTTCATATGTACATATTGTTAAAAATAGTCCTGATCTTGCAAGCATTAAAAAAATTAGTGAGTGTGCATTAATAAAATTCATGAATGGGCCAACAATTATCATTAGCTGTAGCATTTCCCCTCTGCTGAGAGCAATGGAATAATTTCATGTGAATTTGGTATAACAGAAACTGTTTGTGATTTGAGTGGACAATCATACCCATAGTGTTTGATATACATAGCATATAACCATTCATTTCCAAGTGTTGGGAACTAGAGAATTAACTTTTTTTTTTCAAAGAGCAAGAACAACTTTTTCGCAGTTTCCTTTTGTTCTTAAGTGGTGGAAAGCACTTTTTATCTCTTTCTGTCTGTTATCTGCCAATAACATTCTGTTGGCAAGATAATTGTTTTTCTTCTCTGCTCTAACACTAATATGTTGTTGAATTTGCTCTTTTAATCAGATTTAACAGGTTAAAAATCAATATTACATTTTCAGAAAATGAAATACCATATTTACTCGAATCTAAGCTGCACCCCAAATTCTCAATGATTTTGTGAAAAAATGTCATCGATTCTCCAGTACTCTACACGTTTTTGAGGGGGGGGGGGATATCCAATACTTAAGAAAAAAAATTTTTTAAATTTAATGAGAGAAATTATAAGAAGTAAATAATTAATTTATTTTATCAGTATTAAAAACTTTCAAATACATACATTAACTTATAATTACTCTAATTGTCAGTATCATGTTTTGAAGATAATTTGTCACTCCCATTGTCACAGTTGACTCGGAAATTGATGCCGGCATCGCTATTTTTTATGCAACATTTTTTTGCAAGAATGAAAAAGATTTGTTAAAGACTGTTTAACACTTACAGGCAAAAATTATTTAATATTTTTTACGCCATTTACATATATTTGCTTCATCCGTGTCAATTTTTCAATGGCTGCTGTTCTGTTGCCTTCCCCGCCCCCTCTTATAAAATTGCCTCCCTTTTCATACTTGTGTCGTAGTAAACTCGCCTTGGTGCTATTACCGATATCTTTGATGTTTAGTTGATTAAAAGAAGCGCATATCCAAAAAAATTCCTAAGTACCAGCAGACAACCATGCTTAGGATAGACTGAATACTAAAGATAAACTGCGGAATGGGTCCTTGATGCAGTGGCCAGAATGGACAGTCACATTTTTCCTTTTGAAAGGGATGGAAATTCCCATCCAACAAATACTTTGCCTTGAATTCTAAGAGTCACCCGATTTTCAGAAGCATTAGCACTGAAAAAATAGTACTGCTTAGATTCGAGTTAATATGGTTTTTTTTTCTTCTGCTATTGGATTTCTTGTTTAAATTTTAGTACTTAAAACTGTCTAATCAAATAGGAACATACGAAGTTGAAAGTGAAATTATGTGTAATTTGTGAAATTATATTTAAATTATACAAAAATTTATCTATTTGAGTGACTTATTGATACATACATGTATTACAACATCTGTATGTCAAAAAAATTTGC
Organism: Trichonephila clavata; assembly: GCA_019973975.1. Taxonomy (NCBI): domain Eukaryota; kingdom Metazoa; phylum Arthropoda; class Arachnida; order Araneae; family Nephilidae; genus Trichonephila; species Trichonephila clavata. The sequence continues at coordinate 111,372 of BMAO01019085.1, read as the reverse complement.
CTGCATTGGCATGTTTCAACATAGTCAATTGTTTGACTGTTTTAAAAATCCTGAAAAATTGTGTTTCTTTTTTCTTTTATTTACCATAACATCTAGCATTTCCTCTGCACCCATACCTTCATGCTGCATTTTTTAATTTTTAGGTATATTCGTCGTATAGCATGCATCCCCTTTTTTACGACGAAACCTGATATGTACATGTGCATTGCTCTTTTGTTTTCAATTTATTTACTTAATGTATTATCCTAAACTTTATGGAAGAGTAGTATAGTTCTAGAACTACAACCCTTTAAGCTCATAAAGAATGCTATTTAAAATGTACAGTGTTTCGATAGATGTAGAAATCTAGTTTTTTAAATCTCTTTTCTTTTTAATTTTTTAAAGCTCTCATTATTGTTATTCTTTATTGTAAATTAGCAGAGAGCAGTTTCAGCATTCATGAGACTTCGTTGTTTTTAAAATACTTTTATTTAAAACTATCGACAGGGCATGGTACAAAACAGGAATTTTTTTAACAGACACACAACAAATCGGAATATATACAAGTACAACGTGTACGGCGACCAATCAGCAATGCAATGACGTCATTCACAAACAGGTCACACGATGACGTCATCAGCAGTGTAAACGAATTTGCATATTCATCAGCCTGTTGTGATGAATATGCAAATAAAGAAACATTATGCGACTCACGTATTTAATTAAATAGATAGGGGACATGAGAAACTATTTAATTTCTAACAGTTATTATACCTGGTGTATAACGCGCACCAGTAAATTTTTTCCTTATTTTTTGTGTTATAAGTGCATGTTATACGATGGATTTTATTGTAAACAATTTTCCTTTTTTAAAAAACAAAAAATTTTCAATGTTTGTTTTTTTAATGAAACAAAATTTTTTATGCATATGTATTTGTTTCTATAATATGCATAAAATTCAAATTACTTCGATTTTTAGCGCGTTTTTCACTTAGTGGAACAAAAGCGCTATTAGGACGCAAATTTCGTCTTCGTTCCATATTTTGTCGTACCTTTTTCTCAGCCAATAAGCAACCAATTGACCTCAGGTTTTCGGCATTTGGTCGCATTTGTGCCCTAGATGAGCCGAATCATATTTAAATTTTCCCATAGTTTTCCTTAGTTGCATTATTGTAAAATACAACATGTGAAAAACTCGCTAAAATTACTTGGCCATGCCAATGATTGATATCTTGTTCCTGAATAACTAGATAAGAAAGCTTGTTCAAACCTGAACAACAGTTGAAATTAATTTTTAATTAGCTGAGTTGTGTGTCAGACTTTCTCCTCATTGCTATGTAAAGCTATCTTACACTATTAAAATTCGAAGGTAAACAAACGTATCTATCTATCTATGTATGTGCGTCTATCTTCTCACGAACCGCACCACGCAGAAAGTCGCGGAAGGTACCAAAAGATCGGGAATTTTCCGAGGAAGCCGTATTGCCCATTTATATTCCGATATTGTAATTAGTTAAAAAGATATTTATTAAAAACCTTAAAACGCCTAATTGTTTTACTCCTGCCGGTTGTTTACTTGGCGGAACTTCCCTTCCGTTTCGGCCGAGCGGTAATCTTACGTTTTCCACCATATTAAAATTGTCATCTAATTTTCGGTGTCGAAATCAGACAAAAAATAATTACAGAATCGGAAAGATCATTTATTTCGCCACGACACGGTATAATTTTTTTTGTAAAATAACGATATTTTCGATTTTTTTCGAATTTTTTAATATAGTGTTAAAACTGATGCGTTTTTATGAAAATTATTTCTAAATCGTTGGGTATGAATTACTTTTCGTGTTATTAAATCGAACTTATATACACTTATATGTGATTTAACACTTATATATGTTTAATCAAACATCCAAACGTTTCAAGAGCTATCTGTAGAATTTTTTTTATTAGTATTTATTGATAATGGATTTAAATTAATATTTTTTTTAAATTAAAATGCATTTCTGAGATTCATTTAAAATATTTATCAGTATCGAAATTTATGTTCTCTTTCATAAAACTTATAGTTTACTTTAAAATAATGCGTAATTGCATGAAACTTTTTTCCCCGTGTCGAATATTTCAAAAAATTCTCACAATTTTATTTCAAAAATTAAAATAGTAGTGAAATTTTGTAATTTGAAAAATTTATACTTTCTGTTCTTTTTTCAGCATACAACTATTTTTAAAAATGCTACAGTTTCGTTTCCGGGAATAAACTATCTTTCTTTAAAGAATTTTATAGAAAAAAAACAACTTTTTTTTACAAAACAATGCTGTTTTGCATATTTTATGATTTTTTCTCATATGAATCAATATCGTTGCGCTTATATAAAAATGATTTTTAAAACTTTCTGAATCAGTAATTTAAAAAATAAAAAGCCGAAAACTTATTTGAACGAATTTTAATAAAACACTCAAAATACTTAAATCAATCATTTAATAAATTCTTCATTCGTAAGATAATTGCATGCAATATTTTTCCGTGTGTGAAATTTAAAAAATTCAAATACTTAAATTAAAATATATAAATTTGTTTTTAAAAATTTTTTCTTTTTGTTTTTTTTCATAATATTAATAAACTATTTTTCCCCAAAATGGATTAAATTATATTTTTAAAAATCCACTTTCAGCTATCAGATTTTTTTTATTGTTTTATTTAATTTTAAATATATTTTAAAAAAATGCATTTTGAATCAAATTTTATCAGTATCAAATTTATTTCTCTTTATAATTTATTCTTTAATAATGCGTAATTGCATGAAACTTTTTTCCCCGTGTCGAATATTTCAAAAAATTCTCACAATTTTATTTCAAAAATTAAAATAGTAGTGAAATTTTGTAATTTGAAAAATTTATACTTTCTGTTCTTTTTTCAGCATACAACTATTTTTAAAAATGCTACAGTTTCGTTTCCGGAATAAACTATCTTTCTTTAAAGAATTTTATAGAAAAAAAACAACTTTTTTTTACAAAACAATGCTGTTTTGCATATTTTATGATTTTTTCTCATATGAATCAATATCGTTGCGCTTATATAAAAATGATTTTTAAAACTTTCTGAATCAGTAATTTAAAAATAAAAAGCCGAAAACTTATTTGAACGAATTTTAATAAAACACTCAAAATACTTAAATCAATCATTTAATAAATTCTTCATTCGTAAAGATAATTGCATGCAACTATTTTTCCGTGTGTCGAACATTTCAAAAAATCCTCACAATTTTACTTCAAGATTTAAAATAGTAGTGAAATTTTGTAATTTTAAAAATTTCTACTTCTCTGTCTTTTTTCAACATCACTAAAAAACTAATTTCTTTAAAAAAAAAGGAAATTAGGATTTATCGCTTTCATCCAGAGGCAAAAAATTTATTTCTTTTAAATCATGATTTTAAAAAAAAAAAAACTTTTTTTTTTATAAAACATCAATGCTTTTTCAATCATTTAATAATTTTTCTTTTTGTATTCATGTGTGTCGATTTCGCTTAAAAATTAGAGATTTTTAAAGATTTTCTTTTTGTGATTTTTCATAAAATAAAGTTTTTTGCGAGAAATAATACAAGCATTATTTTTATAACTCTTTTTTTTCTTTAAAAATTATTGTTGTGTTTCCAAATACAATTATAAAAAAAAAATCAATTGTGAAAACTTGGAATTTTCAATTAAAAATTGAGCCCTCTAAAATAATGAAAGCTTTAAAGACATTCTAAAGGCTTTGCGCATGCGCTAGAATCATTATTATTATTTTTTCTCCCTCTGTTTAACCCTCAGTGGCCAAGGTCAAACTTGCTGTTCTTGGCAAAAGTGAATGAGTGGAATAAAAAATACTGTAAAAAAAATATAATTCTGAAACATATATTAGTCTCACACACAGTATTATTTTCTTTTTGAATGATTTTGTGCAGTGAATGTAAATAAATTTCCAGGCTTTTTCATTCTTATATATTTTTAATCTAACATTCAAAAACAACGAAATGAAAAAATGAATAGTCCTTTCGATAATTAACGGTGAGAATTTTTGTATTTATTTTTTTAGAAAAATGGATTTAAAATAATAGATATTTTACGAAACTAAAGCAATATTTAATTTTTTTTTTATTATTATTTATAGATAATGGAATTAAATTAATATATTTTTTTAAAATAAAAGGAATGTTTCTATTATTTCCTTATTAAATTAATTATTTGTTAATAAAAAGTATATCGCCTATTATTTTGAATAAAAATACGTTCTAGAGACCTTTTTAAGCTACGTGTAAGTAGCGATTGATTGATTAATGAAAACCTGAAAATTATTTAATTATTTTAGATTCCTAGAAATTATCTATTATTAAAAAATGATGATTTTTTTTTACTCAAGCATCAAAATAGTTTTCTTTTTATTGTTTAAATTTATTATTTTTTTACTAAAGCAATATTGTTTTTGATATGTCATGAATAGAAACTTGAAGATAAATCTTATATCTGAGGGGAGAGTCAGGGGGAAAATAGTTCTACACTCAAAAAAGCCACTGTAACACCGTGCTGTAGAAAGAGAACTGAAACCTGTCTGACATTAATAAGATCTGGAAGATATATTTTTTTTTTTTTTAAAAAGGGAATTGTAGTGACGTTAATATAAAAGAATCACACATATACCAGGAACTTTGATAAAGGAAGGTGAATTTCCATGGCAGTATGTTATGCATTCGAAACAAATTTTAATAAAACACTCAAAATACTTAAAACAATCATTTAATAATTTCTTCTTTTATAAAGATAATTGCATGACACATTTTTCCCGCGTGTCGAATATTTCAAAAAATCCTCACAATTTTACTTCAATATTTAAAATAGTAGTGAAATTTTGAAATTTGAAAAATTTCTACATTTATGTTTTTTTCAACATACAACTATATTTAAAAAGGCTACATTTCACCCTGTTTGCCTATTCGAGAATTTTGGTGACGGACCTCGAAATTTTCAAATATTTTCAAGTGACGAGGACGACACCTGAGCTTTCACCCATCTTCAATAATTACCACACCACACCAACGCAAGAACAAATTTCGAAAAAGGGAGTTTTTATAACATTGTTAAAGAAATCACTCACATCGCACGCACACACACACAGGTGCTATCGGCCTGAGGGAAACACGAAATTTCCATGAGGGTGAAGTTATTCAGTCGGTAAAAGCCCGTGCAACGCTGGGCTAAGCGGAGAGGAAAGAAACAAAGAAATCAAAGTAATTTCGGAATATAATATTGGAAGTGCTGAATTTGTGAAGATTGAGTGAATATTAACGTCCCACTGTTCAGCTACACGAGGCCTGTTGGGGACGGTTCACGTAATTTTGAACCATGGTCAAGTGACGCGGACGACACCTGAGCTGGCACCTCCTCTCCTAACTACCACACCACACCAACGGGAGGACGTTTGAGCTCTCGACAGATTTTACGTGCATCGCTCCCCTACGCTGCTGGTCTTCAGTGGTAATAGGATCGAGAATTTGTGAAGAGAAGGGAAAATGTTAAGCAACAAAGCCATGACACGCACTCACGGGACATGCACTCACATCGTACGCGTGAAACCCCACAAAAGTGTTGGCGTTAGAATAAAAGGAGGAAATTAACATGGGGATTAAGTTATACCCTCGGTATAAGCCCGTGCAACGCCGGGCCATGAAAGCTAGTTCATATATATTTTTATACTTCTGTTATACTTTTAAATTAATGCTACAAAAGCTGTCATGCAAATTGAATTACTTATGACAGAATTTTAAATTATGTATATTATACCACCATTTATTTTAAAAGCTGAGTTATGTTGTTGATAGTTATTTCTGAGAAATAAGAAAAATACTAAATGAAAAAGATGTATAATTGAAAATTTGAAATTCATACAAATTTTGTTGATTTTTCAAGAAATAATGATTCTAGTGAATATTTCTCTTTCTGTAGGACATGGGAAACCTGTTGTTATTTACTGCAAACCAACTAACAAGGATGAAACCACTTCCGATTCTGAGAATTAAATTTTAAATGTCATACTGTATTGTATATATATATTTACATTCACATCTTGTAAAATAAAATTCATTTTTCTACTTATTTTGATCTTAATGTAAACCAAATTTGCAACTTTATTTTTATTTTTTTTAAAAAAATTTTTAAGTATTGTGCATTTTTAATGGATATATTATCTAACCTGTATTTACATTTTTTGTATGTATTGGATCAATTTGAAGCTTTAATTGTCCTTGGAAATATGTTTTGTTTTGTGCCTATTTTATGTTTGTGTCCTCTTAAATGAAATGATTTAAGAGAAAGTGTATACTTATTGTAAATAAATTGAAGTAGCTAGAAAATGCTTGAGATTTTTTTTTATCTCTTGTTTCTTGTAGGACGAAAATAACCTTTTAAAGTAACCTTATGGGATGAAAATACTTTCTTGTCATTAATATTCAGGATGAGTGATTTGATGCTGAAATTTTTATGTAATTTAAAGATTGAGAACTTTTTGGGGGAAAATCCTGAATAAATTGTAATTGTTATTCACATTGTATTGGGTAATTGAAGAATTGTCAATATTCTCATTTAAAAGGTTTAATTTTGTTTTAGCTTTTAAAGAATAAAATACTATTCCATGTTGAAAGAGGACCGTAAATACTATAGTCTAAATAAATCGGGGCAGTTATTTTAAAAAAAAATAGTGTTGAAATTTCATGTATCTTTATTAATGTTTTTCATTATCAATACAAATGACCTTGTGGTTGAAATGCAACTAAAATGCTTGTATTCTATTCATATGTTGTATTTTTGTAATATAAGATTATTAATCATACAAATATTACTTAAATTTAAAAATATTTTATTACAACAAATATTACTTAACTATGCATGTTTTTTGTGTATTAAATTTTCTTAATTCACAAACCATGTAACATTCATGCAACTAAATGTTTAAACCATTAAAAATTATACTTGATTATTTTTAATTCTTTATTTCCTATAATATAAAATTTTGTTAAAAGTTTCATTGTTTTAGCTGTAGAGAATTGGATAATTAAAAGATTTGTGGACTAGTTATTCTTATATTACATTTTACTAAACAAACAGAAAAATGATACCATTCAAAGTGGGAGAAAAAAAGCATTTTATCTTCAGAATTTCAAAGCTTCCTGAATTATACTTGGCAGTTCTTTAATTTTAAGATATTGAATGGAATTTGATAAGATTTGTTTCATGATTTTAAAATTGCTCTTAGACTGAAGCTATTCTGGGGTAAATTTGTGATAATTTTAATAGGTCCCTCTTCGATATGGTAAATAATTATTTATTCAGGCATATGTTTCTGCACTGTTTTTTTCTTTTAATTTAAAAAAAATCCATTTGCTAATTTGTAAAAAATGAAAATTTGAAGTGGAATATTTAATCCTACTCATCATTTAAAAGCTGTGATTCTTTTTCAAAAATTATTCCAATGGTGATACTGTATGAGATAATTTTACCAAAAAATAGTAATTCTTATTTAAGAAAACATTGTGTCAAACATTCGAGAATTTTCCAGGTGTTTTTCCCATTTATCTTTGTTATTATTGTACACTGCTGGCCATCGTAAATGCAACACCCTGAAGGAAGCACGCAAATAACATGAAATTTACAACATGCATTAGCGGAGGTGAGATATGCAAATGATTAAAATTTCAGCGCAGACACACATCACGCACGCCTGTGGCGCCACCTCAAGGCGCTATTTAAGGCTTGGAGATTTCGAGTTCGGCAATTGTGTTTTTTACAAAAAACGATCATTTATGTCTCGTAGAAAACAGCAATCAGCTTTTGATCAAATATCCGAGTTCGACAGAGGAAGGATAATGGTTTACCGAGATTGTGGATTATCTTTGAGGGAAATTGGTAGTCGTGTTGGACGAAACCAAACAACTGTAATGCGGATATTTGACTGTTGGATGCAGGAGGGTACGACGGGCCGACGTGGTCGATCGCATCCACCTCAGTGCACCACTTCACATGAGGACAGGCAAATTGTGCGCATGGCAGTGATGGATCGCTCAGTCACATCACGAACCATAGCACAGCACATTGAGTCTGTAACGCATCATTCAGTTCTGCGCGTACCATTCGACGCCATTTACAGCAGAGTGGTCTGTCCGCAAGACGTCCATTGCTTGTTCTACCCTTGACGCAGAACCACAGACGTCTCGGCCGCCAATGATGCGATGAAAGAAGGATGTGGGCGGCAGAATGGAATGAAGTTGCCTTTACTGACGAGTCGCATCTGTCTGCATCACCACGATGGTCGGATTCGAGTCTGGAGACACCGTGGAGAGAGGATGCTGAACAGCTGCGTTATGCACCGCCACACTGGACCTGCACCGGGTATTATGGTATAGGGCGGTATTGGATATCACTCTCACACTCTTCTAGTATGCATTGCCGGTACTTTAAACAGCCAGCGCTACATCTCCGAGGTATTGGAGCCAGTTGTCCTTCCTTACCTTCAGGGCTTGGCCAATGCCTTATTTCAACAATATAATGCGCAACCACACGTGGCACGCATTGTCCAAAGGCTCTTCGTCAACCACCAGATTGAATTGCTTCCCTGTCCGGCTCGCTCTCCGGATCTTTCGCTGATAGAAAACATGTGGTCCATGGTTTCTCAACGATTGACCCAGATTACACCCCCAGCTGCCACACCAGATCAACTTTGGCAACGTGGGGAAGCTGCTTGGTCTGCTGTACCCCAAGAATGCATCCAAAGTCTCTCTGAACCAATGCCTTGGCATGTGGCAGCGGTGATCTCCAACAATGGCAGCTATTCTGGCAGGAACCACACTTCCCAGAAGTCTATAAATTTAATCATTTGATACTTGGTCAACATGTTATCTACAAAATAAATTTTGTTGTGGTATCTCTTGTCTTTCTTTGTGTTGCATTTATGGTGGCCAGCAGTGTATATATACTCACTTCCAAAAGTTAAGCATGAAGATGTAAAATGTTAAAAAATCAACAAAGACTACTTTGATTGACACAAAATTTGGCAGTAAAGTAGCATATATATTTATACATAAAACAAAATCAATAATTATATACAGAAATGAAAATATTAAATTTCTGTAAGTTATATATTAGATAATGTCATACTGGAGACTTAAACAGAATTATGTATAAAGTGAAAATAAACATAAATTGAAAAAAAAAGGACATTAATAGGGTATGTGATCCCCCCTCATCTGTATGCAAAGTTTGCACCTTCTGACCATGCTTTCAATTAAGTGGTCAACCACTGCAGAATTAGCCATTCATCTTGTAGTGCAGTTTCTAGCCCAATAAGAGTGGCTGGAGGGGGGAAACGTGAAGATGCAGCACGGCCGAGAGCATCCCAAAGATTTTCGATGGGATTAAGGTCGGGCAAATATGCTGGCCCTGACTACGCCATACGCACAATCCCTTCACTCTCCGGTAGTTATCGACGATGTCAGCTCTATGGGAACGTTCATTAAAACAAAAGCAGGGCTAACTGCTGCAGCGTACAATCTTACAATGGGTTCTAGGACTTCCTCTCGATACCGGACAGCCGTCACAGAACCCCGTTTAAAGATGTGCGGTATCCTAATGAAATCCCTGCCCACACCATAATGCTTCCGGCTCGGAATGCGTGATGTTTTGGGGCTGATTGCGTGTTCCTTGTTTACGCCATATCCTTATACGCTTGTCATCTGGCTCCAAAGCAAATCTTGACTCATCAGTGAACATGACATTGCCCCAGTCAGACACAGTTCAATTGCCATATTCCCGGTACCACTTTATCTGTCCAATCAAGAGAAGCACGATTAGAGGAACACAAACTCGAAATACGCAAGCATACAGTCCATTCAAATGTAATCTTCGGTGTACAGTAGCTGCAGATATAGCCTTACCAATGGACGCTGTAACCATAGATGTATCGCGTGTGGAGGTCGCTCTGCGATTCCGCTTGGCTACAATAGCAATATATCGATCTTCCGCGGGGGCCGAGTGGTGTAGGCATCGGATCTTGGCAAGCGTGTCATGAGTTCGATCCTAGTACCACTAAAGACTCGCCGTGTAGGGGAGCGATGCACGTTAAATATGTCGAGAGCTCAAACGTCCTCCCTTGGTGTGGTTGGTAGTTAGGAGAGGGGGTGCCAGCTCAGGTGTCGTCTGCGTCACTTGACCATGGTTCAAAATTACGCGGACCGTCGCCAAAAGCCCTCGTGTTGCTAATCAGTGCGACGTTAATATTCATTCACTCACTCCGCGAGGGTTGTAACCCTTGGGTCTGTTTGGTTTGGAATTGTTTCCATTAACGTGAAATTACAGAATGATGAACGCCGAAGAAAAAAGCAACATCTCTGTGATCGACTGTCCTTCTTCAATGCGCCGTACAGCATGCCAGCGCTCAGAATCTTCCATTCGTTTACTGGAAGTCATAGAAACACGTATGTCTTGAAAACAAATTGTACGAATTTTTAAACACCTTCTATCAGCACTTACAGATAAACTTCTGTAACCCTTCATAAAGCTAGCTTCTTATAAGACTGCCCTTTTTGCATATTTCTTAACATGAAAGCACGATTGGGTGTTACCTAACATATTTGCATACTTCCATCTACCTTGCAGCGAATTGCATCCTCTTCAATTCTGATTGGCTTCCGGAAATTAGCATTTTCCGTGGTTAAATTTTGGAAGTGAGTGTTTTAGCTATGTTGGTACCATTACAAATCTGGCACAGCAGCCCAAAAATTTTTCTCTCCATATAAATTCTCAAAAAATCCAGACCAGCCAAGTATAATGCCGACTACCGCCTTGTGAAGAAATTCTCGTAGCCTTTTTATTCGAGATAGGTGTATTAACGTCACATTTTTAATTGATACTGGATTCTGTGTATCTATAATTTCAGCGACGCAAAAACACAAAGGCAAAATTATTCACAAATGACACTTTCTGCTGCCAATACCCCCTACACTTTTCTACAGCTCAAACACTTTCTTTAGATTTTAGCTTTAGGAAAATTTTCAAATGGGTATTTCTAGTAGGTAATGTTTTAACCCGAATGATCGGTGCTGATTTTTTGTACAATTTTTACTTAGCATCAGATATAAGTAAGCAAGCATTGCTAAACTCGGAAGACAAAATATTAAATGTCTCCGTATTTTAGGCATTGCAAAATTCATTCAACTAAAACTGTCAAGTGATAATGTTTATCATGAACTTTTAAGAAAACTTCCTGATATCTCAAAGCTTCCCCGGCCTGATCAAGAGATTAAACATTCAATAGTCCATTATATTGAAACAACTGGTCGACCTGTAACAGCTAAAGCTTGTCGTCTTGCTCCTGATCGTCTCCGCATCGCAAAAGCGGTATTTTAGAATGATTGATCTAGGTCAGTGGTCTTCAAACTTTTTCAACTCGCGGAACCCTTAGAACAAGGTGTTTTCGTGGAACCCATAGAACTAGAAAGTATTTTCGTGGAACCCTATTCCGCACACACGCTTAGAAGAATATATCTCTTAAAATAATATTTAAAACAGATCAACAATAGATCAATGTAAAGGCAATTAAAAAATATTGCATTTAAAATTTAATCAATTTTTAATACAATTTACTCATTAATAATACGCATTTTAATTTTTTTACACAAACAGTCGAGAGAGAAGTCAGGTCTATTGAGTTGTAATCGCGATGCATATTTAGAGTTTCATTTGTTTCTATACTTTGTTTTTGTAGCCACTCACGTTGAGAAATATTTTTCACTTGTACACATTGTTCTGAATGGCTTCAAATGTTTATAGCTGTGTGAGCAATACTGTGTATTTTGCATGAATTTGCAGCATAAAATTTTTAAGACTGAATACGTTGATAAGTTGTTCCCTCTCCTTTACTGTTTTTTCCACAAATACAAAGAGGTGCGTTTTCAATTAGAAAACTATTTAGTCTTGCAAGACGTTGTACTAACGAGTATAAAATTATTTCGTGAAAACCGTTATAGTAAACAAAATATTATCAATCTAGTCGGTAATATATACTTATAAAGATAAAACGTTTTAATAATCTTTTATTATATTATAATAAAAGTTTAAAAAGTATTGCAAAATTAAGTTATGTATAAATAAAATGTTCAGTTTCTTAATCATAGGAATGAGCTTTAAATTCTTGTGGGCATACAAACTTCATAGAGAGCATGAATACATTTTGCATACACATTTATAAGTTTCTTTTCGACTTTTTTTTTATTGTGACCCATGGAACCCCTAAGTATGCCTCGTGGAGCCCCAGGGTTCCATGGAACATTGTTTGAAGACCACTAATCTAGGTCAGTGATCTCTTCAAACTTTTTCAACTCACGCCCCCCCCCCCCATCCTAGAACTATAAAGTGTTTTCATGTGGAACCCCATTCCAAACACGCAGAATATACCTTAAAATAATATTTGAAGTAGGTTAACATGTTATAGGTACTTTATGTAAAGCAATTTATAAAACGTATTGTGTTTACTATTAAAAAATTTAAATCTAATTTTAATATAATTTACTCATTAATAATAATTTGTGATTCAAGTATCCCTACCCATGTATTCTATTTAGTAACTAGGAATGTGCTCGCATTTTTGCACACTTAACTGTAAAAGTCTCGGCTATTGAGATTATCCGCATTACATATTCTGCGTTTAATTTGTTTTTATACTTTGTTTTTGTAGCCATTCGTGTTGTGAAATATTTTTCACTCAAATATATTGTTCTGAATAGCATTAAAATGGTTACAACTATGTGAGCAATTCTGTGTATTTTGTGAGAATTTTCAACCTAAAATATGGAAGCTGATCTTGCTTAAATTTAGATTTTAAAGTCGAATCTGTTGATATGTCGATGATTTTGTTGTTTTCTCTCCTTTATTATAAATGTTTTTTTTTAAACAAATGCAAAAAATATGCACTTCCTATTAGAAAACTATTTAGTTTGCAAGACATTGTACAAACTAGTTTAAAACTCTTTCGTGGAACTCGGTATAGTAAACAATAGAAAATTCACAATCTAGTAGGTAGTACATGTAAAGATAAAAAAAAGTTTTAATATATTTTATTATAGTATAATAAAAGTTTAAAAGCATAAATAAAGTTTTCAGTTTTAATGAATAGGATGAGCTTTAGATACTTGTAACTATATCAGCTTCATACAGAACTTGAATCCATTTTACATACACATTTATAATCTGTCCGATTTTTTATTGTGACTCGTGTAACCCTAGGGTTCCGTGGAACAAAGTTTAAAGACCACTGATCTAGGTCATATGCGGCCTTCCAAAACTAACTAAGCTTTACCGTTACATATGGTTCCAAAAAAAAAAAAAAGACAGCATAGAATGGCGACCAGTCGGTGATTACCAAGCACTCAATGCTGAAACTGTTAAAGATATTTATAGCGCCCTCCCAATATTTTAGATTTTCCTTCCATTCTAATGTTCGGTGAAAACCTGTTTCTCTGCCAAAAACCCCATTAGGAGATGAATTATTCCCCGCATGAAAATTCTAGTTATCCATCTTGTTTGCAAATTTGATGAATCTGTTTTCTTTCCAAGTGAAAGCAAAAGTGATTTTGCAATCCCAAATCATAGCAACTAGCAGTCTTGAAGGAGTGTGTGTGTGTGGGAGGGGACCATTTACTTCTGAGTACTATTCGAGGGCTCGATAAAAATAAATATTCAGAATATATCTCAGTCTGATAGATATTCGATCTCAAATCTTATTTTTGTACTAGAGAGTGTGCAGAAAGGTTGTAATTAAAAATAAATAAAGTCAATATTGTGGGCTCGGATGTGAATGTTATGGTGGTGAACACAATTGTATTAGAACCTCAATAATAAATATAAATAAGAGTTACGAGAGAGAATTATGGATGTGTTAGTGGTTAACAAAATTGTCGATCACACCACACACACACATTCTAAATAAAGTAATTAATGCGGGTACTGATGTTTCAGAGTTTGTATTATTAGTTGATCAGTTTTAATGTTCCAGGTACTATTGACATGTTATTAAATGCTGATATTTTCTGTGAATTGTTAAAGCTAGGACAAATCTATGCTCAAAATTCGCAATTATCGTTGCAGAATACTGTGCTTAGTTACGCTGTAAGTGGGAATATTGATCAGGTAGCGGAAGATCGCGTTATTCTTGATGATTACTTAAAACTTCGAAATTATTTTGGAAAGTAGAGAATGTCGATATGAAGCATACAAACGATACTGAAGCGTCTTTGTGTGAGGATCATTTCGCACACACATATAAGAGAGATGAGGAAGGTAGAGTTATAGTAACAATGCCCTGGAGTAAGGATTCATGATGTATATCAAATTTTATAGGCATGGCTGTGAGGCAGCTTAATATAATATAGAAGCGTTTGTCTAGAAATTCGGAATATTTGTCACTGTGTACGGAATTTTTGAGAGTATGAGGAGTTGGGTCATTTGGAGAAAGTTAAGTCAGTTGAACTCCCCGCCCACACACAAAGACTACTACACATCCCATACTGTTGTCTACTCCCGGATAAATTGAAAACTATACTGCGAATTGTCTTTAACGCTTCATCTTCCGCCACATCAGGTATGTCTGAATGACATATCAGTGAGAAGAGACAGTTCTTCGTTTTAGGAGACACAACTACTGACACCCAAAATATGCATGAACAGATACTCATCGACCCAGATCAACAAGATCTTCATCAAATCATGTAGAAAACGACACAATGCAGAGGTTTCAGTTTACCGTATGAAAACCGTCACATATGAGATGTCCATCCCATTATTCCTTGCTATAAGAACCCTGCAGTAGTTGGTGAAGATGAGAACGTGATTCTCTCTCGCTTCTGAAGTCCTTTTGCACGACACCTATATGGATGACATCGTCAAAGAAGTGCCTGATCTGGAGACTGGTTGCCAACTATAATTACACTTGAGAAGTGCCCTGCAACTATGCGGAGTGATTCTTAACGAGTGATTTTTTAATCCACCTGAATTGTAGAACAATTCGTTGTCATTCAACGTTGAACATTCACTTTCTGTTGACACTGAATTATTTGTACAGACATTAGACATCAGTTGAAAGTCGTTCCAAGATCATTTGGTGTTCAAAGTGTCAACTTCAAATAAACCGTACCCACCAAATATGAAGTGCTAAGTGTAATTGCCACAGAGTGTACGATCCTCTGGGTTTCTAGGCCCAGTATTAACAAAATCAAAAATTCTTTTTCAGTAGTTGCGGAAAATTTAAGCAGGTTTGGGATGATGTACTGCCCAACCCCATCACCAACGAGTGGAAGGATTTTGTGAAAACTCTGACGTGCATCGAGGAAGTGAAAATTAACAGATTTTTTTACGAACGACGGACGTCAGATTAAAGATCGTCGTTTGAAGCTTAGCAGATGTATCTGAGATGAGCCTAAGGAGTAGTCATCAGTATACAGTTTTTATCAAACACGTAGTGAGAGAATAACCATTCCGGCAAGCACCCATTCGAGTGACTTCAATACCACGGCTGGAGATCTGCGCCTGCATTCTTTAGATTCAGCTCGTGGAGAAAATGCGTTCATCTCTGAGAATGGGGATAAGTGACACTGTGTTTCATACTGACTGGTCAACCGCCGTCATGGTTAAACACGCCTGCGAATCATCCTCAAAGCCTTCATAGTCAACCGCAATTCCAAAAGTGCAAAGAACGACAGAACTGCCAGTGGACCCATGTGCCATCAACTTTTAATCCTATGGATTTAATTTCATGCGGGTTAGGTCCTCGATACCTCGCCAAACTAAAACTATGATGGAATGGGTCATCATTACTTGAGAGAGGTGAGTTATCCGGAGAGCAACAATGAATTCGAATCCTCTAATGAACTCAAAACTTGTGTGTGGTTTCTGAGATGCTGGTGTCCAATATTTGTATTTCAACAAGTGGTGAGCAGAGCCGGTTTATCCACTGGTCGCTTGGGGCGGGCATCCAAGGGCCCGGAAGAGCTCTAAGAGGCCCAGATAAGCTGGACTTAACCAGATTTGCTCGTTATAAATTTCGATCAGCAAATCTCAAGGGGGCCTGTAGATCTGCGCCCAGAGCCCAAAATGTGTTTAACTCGCCACTGGTGGAGTTATTTTTTATTTATTGTTTAGGAGTAATAATTATCTTATCATTCTTCATGTATTAAGATATACATCCTGTGACAATTAAATAATCGGATTAGTCTAAAAAATTAGTTTTATTGAAAACAATGTACAAATACCTTTTAATCTTTTCCCCTGCATACGAGTTTTCCACCGTTCAAAGTAGTGCTGAGGCTCATTAGGTGTCATCATCTTCAGTAAGTTTGCCGTTTTTGCCTTAACCTCATCAACAGATTCAAAATGTGTTCCCTTCAATGCATTTTTCATTTTAAAAAATAAGTAGAAATCGTATGCGGCGAGATCTTGCAAGAACGATAGATGCTCGAGCACAGTAATGCGTTCGTCCGCCATACAAGAACTGTTTTACAGAGAACACAAAATGCACCGGGGCGTCATCTTGATCAAGTTTTCGATACCAGTTTGGCACAAACTTTCACCATATGAAAATTCTTGGCAAAAATTTTCTTATTGTCTCTCTGTCAATGTTCGTAATATCTGGCATCACCCGAACACTCAAACATCGGTCTTTTCGCCTGCGAGTTTATTAATTTTTTAAAAAAAGTTTTCATCAGTTCTTGATGACAGGGATCGATCGACCAGAACCTTTATCATCTTCAAAAGACTTCCGAAAATAGTTTGTGCCACTAAAAAATTTGACCACGTGAAATGCAGTTATCTCTCAACACTTCTTTTAACAAATTAAAACATTGTTGGAGTTCGTTTGTTTTCATTTCACAAGGAATTTCAAATGTATGCGCAGCTCGATTTTTAAGTTTATCATGATCGTGGAGCTTAGACACGACAATGCCCTACTCAAACAAGGTTAAAAAAACAAATTAAACTAGATAGAGGAATGGAATAACGTGCCACCAGCCCCAGAAGGATCAAGGTCAACTATATTAAATTCCCACTCCTTCACACCAAGCCTAACAGCTAGGGCATGCGTGGTCCGGGAATTTAATCGTCACACCTTGTATTTGTAAATGATGTGAAAAATTTAATATGATAGTGTCAGTCCCTCTTGGTACCTCAGAGTTAGACCAAGTTGGTCCAAGAAGAGGTTTTTCAGCTGATATTCGAAACTTACAATTTCAGAAAACTATCCTATCTAAAAGTAAACTGAGAAATTGAAATAATTTCTTGATAACGATGGAGTATTGAGAGTTGGTGTGGACACCTGGGTAATTTAAATTTACCTTACAAAATACCTAGCAATATATCAACTTACACGTTTGAGTAATTTTTTTGGCGCTGAACAGCTATTCTCTGAGCAGAAAAATAGTACATGAATATATTATCTGATTTAAAACCAAACCAATCACGATGTCTCAGTTAATGGGTTATTTATGCTGGCAGAGTAATTCCTGTATACCCTTTTAATTGCTCTGGTGTAAATTTCTGTGGCTCCTTTATGATCAGGTAAAGTAACCAAATAAATGGTGTCCGGAATAAAATGCATTGTACGCATATTTATTTTTGTATCAAAAGCTGTTCATGCATAAAATAGAGTCAGACCTCATGTTCGCGACCTTTATTGTGAGCCTAAAAAGAAAATTTGGTCATGGAGGTATGTGTGCTAAATGACAAAAATTTTGATGATGCCAATCGAGAAACTTTTGAAACTGGTTTAAAAAAATCAAATGTCTTTCGAGTTCTTTTACCTGGAGAAGGAATTAACAGGAAATTCATTTCACTGATAGCACTCTCCTTTGGTGGTTTTTAGGAATGTGCCAGAAACCATCTTAAAGATTTTCGACCGTATGGATCTAAATTGAGGCAATTTTAAATTACAGGCCCCAATGCCCGTTATCTAGCAGTGGTGATAATTCAAATGCTTTAACATCGGCTCATTTTTTAATAGGCCGGTCAATGAACTCTGCTTTTTAAGTTTAACATAACCAACTTGAAGGAGATGATGGCAAAGAGTTCATTTGGAACAAGCATTGAGGCTAAATAAATGGGTAGCAACAACGCAATTATAAATGAATAATGTAAAAATGTGATCTTGTTGTTCTTTTATTGAAGATAACATGATTAATTTTAAGTAGCAGTTGCTTAAAATTATATAGAAATAGTGTAACAATCGAATAAGGGCTGTGAAAGTGAAAACCCTAAATGGTAAATATAAATAAGCTGTCTCTTCAGTGTGTTTTACCTACACCAACATGAAAATTATTTGTGCTAAACTTGCTTATAAAAAGTGTGAAATATAATGCTGAATACCCGTAACATGCAACTTTGATACATAATGTTGAATGTCTGGAACAAAAGGAAAGAACGTTAAAGCCAGCTGTCTTGTACTCTGAGCCAAGAGACAGATGGAACTGTGCTTTGTTCTTAATTTTGAGTCATTAAATGTATTACAGTCCATAAAGCTCATATGCAGTGCGTCTTCTTTTCAGAGCTATATATAGGTGCAAGAACTGACCAAGTATGAATTGTTAGGGACTCGTATATCGACTAAGTTCTTTAAAAATCACCATGTATATATATAATATAAATTACAGTTCGATTTAAAATAAGTGTGACCAATTTTAAAAGCTTATAACTATTTACGGTAAACTTTAATCGCTTTATTGCCAATTATATTTTAAAAATGAAATGTTTTAGCTACCAATCATACTATTTTTATCAGTGGAAGTAAATTATGACTCCGAAATTAGATCCTCAAACCTGAAGTGAAATTTTAAAGCTTTTGAAGGATGGTTGCTCAAATTAGATTATAAATAAAGCCTTTAAAAATCGGTAAAGGCATTTTTCTTATGGATTACTATATAAACTTCGAAAAGAAATAAAATTTGGCTGGCAATCTTAAGCTCCAGGAATAAAATGTGAATGAAAGGAAATTCTAGGTGAAAAAGAAAAAAGGAAGCTGAAAAGACTTATCGCTATAGAAAATCCTTTGCCTCAAAGAACTTTAAGAAAGAGAAGCCACGGGTATTTCATTCAACAATTTGTCGTCAGATAATTTAAATTGGCAATAAAAAAGGGAATTAACCAGTCTGTCAACAAATGTCTGCAAAGACCGTAGAAAGACGAAGAAAACGTTCTTGGTCTCTGTATATAATGTTACCCAAAGGTAGATACAAAACATGAGAAACTTCGGAAGAAACACTGTTCCATCTGTCATTTACAACTGGCGAAATGAAGATACAATATATACACGCGAAAAGCGTCGCAAAGATTCAACTGCTTTGCAAAAGGCAGGTTGGCCATCAGGTGTTATGGTATGACAGGAAATATTCTCTCAAGGCTTGACAAAATCATTGTTTGTAGAACCAAAGGCTTAAATTGATGCTAAATACCATCAGAATAAAATTTTGAAGCGCATGATCAAAGAAAGTAAGCGTCTTTAACCTCAAGGAAACTGTTTTTCACCAAGATTCAGCGCAAAGTCATACTGCAAAACCAACTAAAAAATGGATAAAAGATAAAAAAAAATAAAAAATTCTTCCTCCTGAAAAATGACAGCCACTCTCTCCTGACTGTGTTCCTTGTGATTATTTTTTTATGGGGATACTTAAAAAATAACTAAATAGACGTAAAGTAAGAACACTTGAAGGGCTTCAAAAAGCAATCAAAGAGAAAGTTGGAAAAATATCTCCAAAAATCATCGAGAAAAGCTCTTTTGGTATTGATCTAAACTTTTACGTAGAATGTACAATGCTAAAGGAAACCACATTGAAAATTTCATGTAAATAACTTAATTCAATAAAAATTTATGATGCTTTGAAATTGGTCACATTTTTGAATCACAATATTAGAATTAGATACAATATACAACCTCTGACAATAAAGTTTGTGAATAGTCCTGTAACATTAACATAGATGAAATATTAACGAAAGTTACTTTACTATACTGTCCTTCGAAATAGTCACCTCCCATAGCTATGCATGGCTGAGATCTGCTATACATGTTCTGAAACTTTGCAAGAAGTCTTCTTTTGGGATGGAGTTCAAAAGCCTCGTCACGCTTCATTCGATCTTAGCAATATCGTCAATATCGATAACTCGTTTTTCTCATCCCTAAATTCTGGGTAACGATTTGCCACATGGAATCAAGGCTAACCTGCAGTTCATCAGCTAATCATGCGCACAATTAATTGACGATCTTAAGTGATTAATTTCCTCACTTTCTCAATGTTTTCGTCACTGACGGAGGTCCCTCGTCTTCCACTACAGAACATTTTCCCTGCTTTTCGAAAACGGAAGAACAACTCGTACACACACTCAATGGACAGTGCTTGATCTATATAAACACGTGCCAGCATCGCATAAGTTTCTTTTGGTGTCTAGCCAAACTTAAAACAAAACTTTAAAGAGATCTTTTGTTCGTTCATTTTCCGGTTCTCAGTTAAGAACCAACGTACTAAACAAGCACTTTGCAAAACAAATCTTACACGGAACACAAATGAGTCTCAACTGAGCAACGGTGGGGGCATATAATCAACACCAGCCACTACGCATATGCTGTGTTTTGTTTAGCCAGTGTTGCCAGATCAGCTGTTCTGACTTCATTCACTGAACTTTATTATTTTCAGAGGTTGTACATATATCAATATATATACTTCATCTAGCTGAAGTGAGTCTTTATGATGTCCAATGATCTATGAATTTTCTGATTTCACAACTGTATTCTATGTAAATTAAGAGAAATAGCAACATATTAAAAACTAAAACGACATTTTAGCAAAATTTAAATGCATTCAATTCTTCTTAACATGTTAAATATGCTTAACATGCTGTTTCACTATGACTCCTTTAATAAGTTATTGCTTACGATATCACCTTTAGTATGGATGTGGACAACTTCCTTTTAAGAGCATGCATTATCATTTTTTTCATTTAATTATATGTGTAAATATAGATTACCATTTCTCAGATAGTGAAATGTTCTAGTGCTGATTAACATTCTTAATTGTAAGAGATTGATCGTAAGATATCTTGAAAACAGATTAAGTTTATATGAACATATATTTTCTGCTTTAAGTGATTTTCACCATAATTAAAAATAATACTAGTACTAGGGACAAGAACAGGATATTATTATTATACATGTTCCAGGTGATGAGGTATTACACAATGAAAAAGAGGAAGATGTATCAAAATAGATTCCAATCACACATTCTAAGGCCTTTGAAACAATAAAGCTATTCCTAAGTTATTTTGAGAAACAGGGATCTCAGATAATGGCATAGCAAATAAATTTATTATACAAGAGATTATTAAACAAAATGTCAGTAAAAACAATCATTTAATGAGGGTAGATTATTCAAGTTTTTAAATATTTTAAGTGTCAAAATAAAAAAGAAATTTTTTTTTCATGTTAAACTGAAATTACACATAGAAAATTCATATCAATGTTGAAATTCACATATCTCTCAGTTTATATCAATATTGTAACTTACAATTTATTGATTCTAGCTACTTTGTCTTAACAGAACCAGCCAGCAAAGAAGAAAGTTTCTTTTGTTATGATAAACTAAAGCTCCATTTAGGAACTTTTTTGAGAAAACGAGGAATAGTTTATCATTTTTAGACAGATTAAATAAAAAACACTACAAAGCAAAAATAAGTAAACAATAGAATTTATTAACCTGAAATGTGAATTACTTCAGAGTGAATAATTGACATTGATGCCTTTAAATAAGCTATACATTTAGTTGATATGCAAAATTTCAAAAGGACGTAGATGAATAAAGAAAATGGAATAAGATATCACCAACAACAAAAATGTATACAAATATCACACTTGCAGAAATATTAATGAATGTTTCATTCCAAAATTTACATACAAAAAGTTTGCATAAATCAATATTATGAAAGTTAACATTTTTATGTAGGGTGTGTTTTAAATGAAGTTATTTCTATCCACTTTGCAAATTTAAAGACACTGCATATTAATCTTTCAAAATAAAAAAATATTGATTTTGTATCACTGAAATGAATATGAAGAATTCTAAAAATAGAAACATAATTAAGCATAAGAAAGCTTTATAAACTGACTAATCACAAGCACAGTTTCTAAATGACAATACACACTTTTAAAGCAGCTTTCACACATAGATATAATTTTTAGACTACACAACTAATATTTTGTTCTAATTTATAAATGTTTTTTACAGTTGAAAAATATCACCAAACTAAAGCTGAAAGATGCATCTAACAAATTAGATAAAAAATTTCAGTTCATAAACGACGATGCATATTTTGATGCAAATAAATTTATAAATTTTTGCATTGAGTAACAACATTTTCAATAAAAATACATAAAAGAAAATTCACAAAAATAGATGCCAAAACTACAACTCTTGATTTATTAAAAATAAATATAGGGGGGAAATATTACATATTTATCTGGCCATTAACTTTTCCATATAAAATAGTACTTTAATTAAATTCAAATTTATGCATCAATACCTAATACACAGCTTATATTGTCTTTTATACAATTCAAAATGTATTTAATCTAAAAATTCTTCATAGTTTTAATAAATACAATTTATTTATTGCCACAAGCTATAGTTGCTTATAAAGTAAAAATTGACGAAATATTACACTCTCTTAAAGTATTAATAAACATAATATATGAAAATACACTTTTAAAAGTCATTCCACATAAAAAGGGTGCACAAATAAAATTTGCAATATATTCATAAGTTCACTATGTAATAGCATGAATTTTTATATATTTTTGCAATCTGATGATTTACTCTTAATTTAAACAAGCTCTTTACAGTAATTACCTCTGCCTAAAACTTAATATACCATTGATCACGATAGATTGTCAGAACTAAAATGAAGTTTACAACATTGGCAGGAATTCTGAAATAAACTTAAAATTAAAATCTTCTGCTCCACTACCATGCATTAATAGGATTCTAAACAAATATACATTTTGCATTTGGAAAATGATGAATTATGCATTAGTTTCTCCGTAATTAAGGTTTCTCATTAAACATGAAAGTGAGCAGAAAAAAAACCTATAAAAATCTTTATTAATTTTAATATAATAAACTGCCCCCCCCCCTTCTGTTTTTGCTTCTAATTTTTTCTAAATGACATTGAAATTTTCATTTATTCTGTTAGTACAGTGGAATCTTGCATAACAAGATAATTTGTTCCAGAAGTTTATTTCTAATGCAAAACACTAGTTAAATGAAAGAGTTTTTCCCATATAAATTAATGTGAAATAAAATGCGCTCCATGCCAACAAAAATACTAAAAAAAAAGTGTTGAACAAATATTTTATTCATGTACCACAGAATGATGCAGCCTGCAAGATGAATTTGATTTACAGAAAGAGATTAAAAAATAATTAACTGGAAAATATTATATTACTGGTAAGTTACTTACAATACATATCTAACTTTTCATTAGAATTTTTTCTGAGAAATTTGTTTATGCCAACATTTCAAAATTTGATATAAATGTGACACAGTATTATTATTGAATCTGAAGTGTGCTTAGCCACTGCCTTAATAGGATTATGTTCCATGGCATAACAGAAAATATTAGGGCCCCCTGCAAAGTCAGGTTTTGCCTTTAGTATTTTATAAATTGATTAAATATGTACTTGGAGTCAGTCAGAGTATGGGCCCCCTAAAATCCTAGGCACCCCTGCAGAGCGGGGGTTGTGGATGGTGTAATGTTATGATACTGGTTATGCTTCTCAATGCAAAATACAACTTTTGCCCTGATTTCAGCATTTCTTTTATTGCACCAAAAGATTGTGGCCTTGCAAAGTTCTCCTTCCTCAAACTTTCCTTTGCAGCTTGTGAAACAGTGCATAGCCATAAACTTTTTGACTATAAAAGGTCCCTCTCTTTAAAATCACCCCAGCATTCTTATAAACAAATTCTCGGATTGCCCAGCTGGTTTGCCCCATAATCCTTAAAAATTTCACTCACTCTATTTTCCTTTCCTCCCTCTTAGTTTTAAGACTGTTTTGTTGATTTCAAATTTGATTGTGGAAAATAGACTTCATATCATCTCTCTTCTGTTTTCTTATTTTAGTTTGCTTTGTATTGAAGTTTTGGCTTCAGGTTTTATTAGTTTTGAGTGCTCCCTTCCCTTCTATTAATATAGCTTACACTTGCTCTGAATTATTTCCTTCAAAACTTATCATGGACAGAAAAAAATATACTTCACTGTTGTATACTCCCCAAGCATTTATACTTGTTATGTAAAACATTGTTCATTCAGGGTCATTTTTATCTCATTATGCAAAGTGCTCATTAAATGAGGTTCAATTATATAACAAAGCATAATGTAAATTCAAAGTACAGAAAGAACACTTGTTGAGACACAAGTAAATTGCATTAGTATTTCCATGAAGTATTTTTAGATATCACTCAAGAAATGTTAAATATCTTTAACACAGTTAATGACAAACAAATTTATTATAATATTTTCAATATGAAAATAAACAATGTCACAGATAATATATATCCATAAAAAATTTTATAAAATTTCATAAGTTCATCATAACAAAATTAAAATTTTAAAATTGTAAGCAATTACATATTTTAGTTAATTTAATAGTTGCACTATTTTAGATACTTTTAAAAAATGTTTAGACCCACTTTAATCTTTTTTTTTTCTTTAAATAATATTGAGAAACATGAAACACAGAATTACTTATCTAATTGCATATATACTGCATTTTCCCATTAATGATGACAATATTCCAGCCAAGATTTCAGGAATGAAATAACACAGCCAAACGGAATCCAAAGATTCATTTTAATTAAAAATTAATTTTTTACTTTTGAAATGTTAATACTAAACATTTTGCCACTTTAGAAACACATGCAATTTTTTAAATTAAATAATATACCAACAGCATAAAAAAATTAATCATGACAAAATGATATTTTACACATATTTACATCAAAAAATGAGTATTGAGACAAGATAAACAGACTATGTTTGCATTGTGGAGAATGGTAATTACACAAAACAAATAAAAAGCCTTCTATAAGAGCTAACAAACCTAAACAATGATTAGTCTAGGATTTAGTACACTAAAAATCAACAATCTGAGAAAAGAAGTTCTAAAGTTTCAATACTGTACATAAAACAGCTAACAAAATATAAAAAAATGTGAATAAATATGGCTGGATAATTTGTCTAGTGGAAATTTTCCTACTTTCATGTTTCAGCACTTTTCCTTTGTCTTGCCATAAAGAATGTCCCAAAAACACTTTTTAATGCAGTACGTAAACCCTGCACAGAGAAGTAAAGATAAATATATATATTTGTAAAAATAATTATTAATATTTCTTAGAATAAATTAAATTTAATGAATTATCTCTTTTAATATTATTTTATATTTTAGAAAGGTTAAAACTTCGTTTTAAGATACACTAAAATAAAGAGTAAAATATGAACAAACCAGACAGTTTTGAAGTGAAAAATCTTCGAAGAGTAATGATATAAATACTAAAAACATTGCCAAATCAGGAAGAGGAAAGAGGATGTTAAAAATATGACTAATTTGTCAGGGTGATTGGTATTATAATTCTTATTTTCTGTAATACATGAACATATTATCTACCATCAAGTATTATTTAGAATTAATCAAAGCTTAACTTTTGAATTTTTATTGATATTACTAACACATGTATATTTTTCAGAGATTTTTTCCACCCTCTCTGACATCGATTTCATTATTAGTTTTTTTTAGAAACAATTGCACAAAATTCTGAATTTGGAGTTTTTATGAAATGTAGGATCCAAATATGATCCAAAATATTTTGTAATTATCCATAAAACAATTTACATTTATTTACAAGTATAACAAAGTGTAAATAACCATCATCAAAAGTGAAAAAAAATTATTATATCATCAAAACTTATCATTCTACCTGTTTTTTTAAATACAAAAACCCGATTTCAAATTTTCCACTTTAAAATTGAAAATTTTTATTAAATACTTTATTTTTGCAGCTAAAAAAATTTCAGTTCATAAATATGTTATTTATATATATTTATTATATCAACTGATTTTATATGATGGATACTGAATTTACAAAAATTCAATATCTATCAAATATTAAAATGTATGAATTGAATATAAAATTTTATTCATATTGAACTTATTAAAATTCAATGAAACAATATATTAAGAATCAATGCTTTAATGATGAAATGCTGATATTTTATTAATCATAAATTAACAAAATAGAGAATGAAAAGATAACTAGTAATTTATATTTTGATCTTTCTACAATTAAACTTTATTTTTCATCAAAAGGGATTTTACTAACATTGAGTTAACTAAAATTGAGTTAATTTTACCCTATAATAAAATATTAAAATTATTTATAAACTATACTTAAATACAAAAACTGCTATTCACATATTTATTTTTACTTTGAATTTTCATATTCACTAAATAAACTTGGGAAAACAGGAGGAACCGGCAAATATTGATATGCAGCCCTTGTATACAAAAGATAAAAATACCTTTATCATAACACAATTGATAAGTTTTAACTTGAAATGTTTTTCAATACATGTTTTTTCCTCCCCCTTTTTTGCATAATTGCGGTGCTTTTATCAGTCACTTAAAATGAGCATAGATTTCATAATTTAGGAACATTAATATATACTGTACCAAGTGAAAGATTTTGATTTGAAAAAAAAAAAAAAATGTAGTAGTGAGATTAAAGTTAAGATATTTTAATGAAAATTTTTTTTACAAAATACCCAGCCTAAATCTCAAAATCAATTCACACTTTGGGATGACTCAGTAAATGGTTGTTTGAGACAAATTATAAGCTTAAATATATATTAAATAAATATTTAAAAAAATTCTCTTAGCATTTTTGGAACTGGTTTATTTTCTTTTGAATTGTTGGATATATTACAATATTATATTATAATGTTTTTATATTATAATGTCAGTTTTAATCAAATTTTTCCTAAATAAATGAGAAATATTCTGATAAAACATTAGTGGCTATTTTAAATCATTATCAACTCTTCAAACTATGATGAATTACTAGCTTTGGATTTTGAATGTTTAAAAATATTGACTTCAAGTATTCAGAAATTAAGTTACATAAACTGAACTCAGTGGTGCAACAGTCCATGAGGGCCAAGGCCTACTGTGCATATCTCAGTTTAAGTGACCTTTGGCGCTGGGGTGCATATGCAGATGTTTTGGTCAAGTGGTCAGCCTGACGCGAAAACACCCAGTGTTCAATTCCCTATCAAGCTTGGTACTCATTTATCGACTCCCTGAAGGGATGAAAGGCTGAGTCGATCTTAACCAGACCGGGATTTGACCCCCGGACCTGTGGTGTGGAAGCACGATACACTACCACTCAGCCACTGGGCATTAAGTTACATATACTATAGAAATAAATTAACATAAGAAATAAATACCTTTCTTTGGGCTTCGGAATTTTTGCAATCATCTTGTCTATGTGCATCCAAACATTTCTGATATCGCAACTAAAACAAAAATATTCAAAAGCTTAATGCATACATTTTTCTTAAAAAAATGTTTTTGTAAAATGAATGGAAAACTCTAAAGAACTGTCTTAAAGTTTTAATTTTAAATGTGTAAGTAAATGAATAAAAATATAAATATACCTTGCAAGCAGCTTCAATAGTTTTGCAAAGAGCTCCAGATGAAGGTTCACAATAGAACACATGAGCAACAAATTCATTTTGTGCAGTGTGTACAATAAATCCACAATGCCTGCATAGTCAAAAATACCATGTATAATGAGAAAGTGCAGTGAAATAAATATTTATAATACTGATTCTTGAATAATTTTTTTACAAAACATGCATTGCTCCCCATATTTAGAGGTACACCATGATTGCTATGAAATTCTTTAATTAAACTAGAAGTTTACAAAAATGATGTAGAAAGAGTCCTTGTGCTGGATGGGAGGATGTACAAAAATGATTAGTAATATCCGTTCAATTTTTTTAACATGAACAGATCGTGCATGATGTTTACAGTGCATTTTGGAACACTGAAAAGGTTTAATAAAAGCATATAATGACAGTAGAAATGGAGTAAGAAATCGTGCACATAGCAGGGCAATCTTATATAGTTGGCAATTTTCCATGGAATAAGACAGCTTATGATAGAATTAAATGTCTAGAACAGGGATGGCAAAACAAGAAGCACAAGTGTCATTGATGGCCCGCAACACAATATTTTGGGCACGCCACCTGTCAAAATGGTTTTCCTTTATTCAAAATAACAAAGCTCAACATGAAGTATTACAAACAAACGCAAGTGATTGGTCGCAGCTTTCAGAGAGATTTTCTCAGTTCAAAGAATTATCGGAAAGGTTCGTTTTTTATGTACCCTTATGTAACTTCATTTAATAAACTGAATTTGTCCCTATTTGATTGGTTGGAAAGTGAAATATTTGAAATGCAACTGATTGATTTCCAGTTTATTTCAATATGGATTCAAAAATTTGTTAAAAAAAGGAGAAAGTTGGAATTGATTGAGCAGAAATATTAACAAGAATGTAAGTAAAAATGGTAGTAATTAAATTTCAGAAATATGGAATTCGATTCCAGACACATTTAACAGTTTGAAGATGCTAGACCATGCAATTTTAACCATATTTTCATCTATCTACGCCTGTGAGTCATTATTTTTAGAGATGAATAATAATAAAGACTCGCTTGGAAACCATTTTGCAGATGACTCCAATTCAGAGTGCATTCTGCAAAAAGTAACATCTCTTACAATCCTAATATAAGTTATTTTTCATCTAATCTGCAAAAGCACACATACACACTAATGTTACTTTAATTTGAATCATTTGTATAACCAAAACCTTTAATACTATAATGTATTTTGACGAAGTAAATAAAAAGTTTTGATTTGTTAGTATTTAGTTTTATTTTCCCAATAATCACAAGTCAAAATTATTTGACAGCATGTTTAGACCTCATTAAATGTTACTTTAGAAAAAATGGCACATTGATCTAAAAAGATTAGCCACTCCTGGACTAGAACATTTGTGTGCACTTGTGCAAAAGATAAACAATGAATTGTTTGAGCAGCACTAAATTATTAGCTATCTGTGAACCAGATAAGGAATCAAAGTGATCTAAAACTGTCCTCACAGAAACTGTCAAGTGTAAGATAATCTCTTACATTGTTAGAGCAAGAATAAAAGCGCCGCTGTATTTGAAACCAATCCACAAGAATTTAACTACTTAAATTTGCCTGAAAAAAATGTAAACACATTCGTGCACAGCAAATCCTCCTCATCCATCATTAACAATATATTTTTCATATATCTTTGTCTGCTTAAGGTGTTTTTTCTTCTCTTTTTTTTGTGGACTTTGATCAGTGATGGGGAAAAATTTAATTTGGTTATTATGAACTCATTTAATTTTTGCTGGCATGCTATAAAAAAGACAAAAAAAGTTTTTCATTGACAGAAGGGGAAGTTGCATGGCCTGAAGAGCTTTTACTAGCTGTGGAACTTTTCACACTGGCATTTGTGCCATGTGAACAGTTTAGCATACTATATAGACCCACGAGTGGGATGTCTGCTGTGCAGTCCCATATCCAACAGTGTCTGCTGAGCTGTACGTTCTGAAACATTTGTACTCGGATCTGCATCATATTGGATTGTCAACTGACCTACTGTCTGGCATCGATTTTGTTTTACAAAACAGGGCAATTTCCAACGTCCTTTTTTTTATTATTGTGTGTAGATGTCCAACAGCTAGGTGTCTACTTCTGGTTTCAGAAGTTATTTATCCACTTTGTACAAACACTAAAAACAGCCTACCAGTCATGCTGTTTCGAAGATACTCGTTTTGAGACTTCGGGCTATTACAATTTGCCCTCTTTCAAATGCACTTAGACCAGTCGCCTTTCCCCTCACTCGCAATAGAAACTGCAAGAATGATTATTTACCTTCTATGACAGCAGTTAAATACCATTCTCTCATAATCAAGCAGCTTCCATGTCATCCAGACGAGTTAATTGAAAACTGTGGAGGTGTTCATATTGTTTTGGTGTATACATAAAGAGAGAGTTCGCCAAATATACAGTAGGACATCGTTCATCCGAATCAATTGGGACCAGACATCATTCGGATACGCGATTGTTCGGATAACCGAATGCGATCCATGCAGTATATGAAACTGGACTGAAATTGTTGACTTTCCAACATTATAAAACTGTGCTAGAGACGCTCCTCCTTCTCCCTTCGCGAGACGGTTCAATATTTCAAGTTTTGTCTCTATGTTCAAGACGTTGCACTTCTGTTTTGAATTCAAAGCCATATCAGTTCACAACAACAAAAGAGTACGTATACACCCCTTCATTTGAAAAAAAAACTGACCTAATATTCAGCACAAATGTTTACCAAAACAAACACAACTGAAATTTCCCAAATATTCCTCACCTTGGGTTTTTCCATCATTTTTGGCCTCACGCGAAACAACTGCTGAGCATTGCACTATTAGAAAACGTATCCGGAGAGTGGAACAGATATTTGACGCTCCGAACAGTAAACATTCGGATAAACGACGTTCTACTGTATGCAAATAACTTGAAGCATTTTTAAAAAAATTTCTGTGAAGGATATATATGGAACAATTTAACTCAATCTATACTGAAAAGTCTTTCTACAAGTATGGAAAATAGAATTTTTAGTAATATCACCCATGAAAATGGGGATCTAATAACACTAGGCGACATCAAAATTGTTTCGGGCTCAAAAATAATTTATTATGATGTATTCTGGTCTGCTAAACACAAAAATCATCATAAAACCTTCAGAATAGCTGTTTTTTTTTCAAGAATCAGAACTCTCTATTCATAAATAGCTGTATATTTACTCATCTTTACTTTCTGTGTTTTATCTTTTTAATGTTCATTTGAGCGGGTAGATGGAAGCTCTTGCCTCGGGATCGATTTTTATTTCAACGAAAGGTGTGTAACCATGCCACCTTACTTCAGGTGTGTTTTGAGTCTAACCTAGAGCATAAGTAGAACAAAGAACAGGCAATAGTGCACGATTCAAATGATATTCATTGTTTTTTGTCTTACAATTCAACTGTATTTAGGTTTCAGAAATAAGTGTGTTATAAGGATTTTTAGACAGAAAAAGGATGAGAACTATCAACAGTTGGTGAAAGAACTCCTACAAAATTTTCATGATCCAGGATGCAATATGTCTCTAAAGATCCATTTTTTACATTTCCATCTTGATTTTCCCCCTTAAAAACTGTGGAACTGTAAGCAACGTGAGCATGGTGAAAGGTTTAATCAAGATATCACAGCAATGGAATGTATATATCAGGGTCGTCGGGATGAATCAATGCTCGTAAACTACTATTGGACAGTTATAAGGGATACTCGGGCTTCGATATACATGAGGCAATTCGAAAGGAAATGTTCACAAGAAATAAACTAAAAAATACTGATTTCTGAAATGAACACGGTTTCTTGAAACATGACTTATTGTATTGTATGTATTAGTTAGTAATGTTTTGTTCATCAAATTTACCAATAAATTGATGGATAGGCTGTGGTATATCTTAAAAACAAGAACTAATAAATAAATTTCATTTACATATTTATTTTTTTCAACCCCAAATTAGCAAGAAGAGGCTATTTAAAACGAGGAAACAAGTCAAAAGGTTGTTTTTTGTTGCCTAGTGTAATTTATTAATTCTGGTTGACCTATATTTGTGCAAGATAGCACAACACTAATACTTCAAATGTTGCTAATTTATTAATAAAAATTCCTTTATTGGTACAAATTTTGTGATATTTTTACTTTTTATAATTGTTCAAAATCAATGCATACTCAGCACACAACAAAATAGTCTTGAACCAATTTTCAGAAATATAGATGGACTTAAAAATATGTGGAGCAGTGTACATACACACAACTATCTAAAATTATAACATTTCAATCACAATTTTCTTCCCTCCGAAGGAAATAACTAAATTTTAAGATATATCGCTTAGTACCACTTTTTAATTCAAATAATTATTTGTATAATTGTAAATTCAAGTCTGAAGCCTCTTCTGACTATAGAAGAAATTACATTTACTGAATTAGTTTATACAAGTACAATAGCTTTCTAACAATAGATGCATGTGTGTGTGATTGATCACAGAAATTAACTTTTAAATTCTTTTTTTTCTTACAATAACTGAACATTGAAACTGGAATATTTAGAGCTAAATTCTTCCTTTGATACTTACATAATTGCAATCAAAAATGTAAATACATAAATTGAAAACCTGATTCATTAGATCTTAATAATGTAATAGAGGTTTTTTTATCATTATATGCACAAATCATAATGATTTAATAACTATAGCAAAAGAAAAATATGGAAAAGCCGTAGTAAATAAAACATTATACTCAAAATAGTTTACAATCAATTGAAAATAATTAATATAAAATTTTTTAAAAAGTTATACGAAAAAATAACGGGAAGAAAAAAAATTTAGAGTGGCAGAATATGTAATATATAACAGCACAACTGCAATAAGTTTACTTAATTATATTGCAATATTTTATTAATAAAATACCATTTTAAAGTAACTGCAATGAGCTTCAACATAGCAAAAATAATTTAAACATTTCAGTTTATAATATACATAAATGTTTATATTGAAGACATAAAGATACACATACTTTATGTTCCTTCCGATTCCAAGAAAGGATAAAAATCTAACTCGGCATTCTGCCAACTGATTACCATCTTCCTAAATAAGAGAGATAAAGTTAAAGAATAGGTAGTTTATATTCTTATAACATCATTATTTTAAAAATTTTAATTAAATATTTTTTAAAAGATGCAAGTTTGGTAGCAATAGGATAAAAACTACAATAAAAAATATTTTTTAGAAGCTCAATTTATTTTGTGATGATTAAGTGAAAAGAACATAAAAGTATGCAACCTAAAATTATGCATATTCGCAGTCACTATCAATAACCTCTTGCCATTTTTCTGGTTGGGAAAAGAATACCATATCAATAGAAGCCCTGAGGTTTGGAATGAAAAAAGCTTTGGATAGCAGTTTTCACATTATATATTTTATGGGCTATAATAGTTGATCAACGCATGCGACAGGTGATAGTCAGCACGGGTTAAGTCTGGGGAATAGAGAGGGTGGTACAAAACCTTCCTTACTTCATGGGTTACAACAGTATCCAAGAGCATCCACTTTTATAATAGGAAGGCAAGAAAACAGGTAGCAATTCACCGGTTTTGTTTGAACTGTGGTAAGTTACTGTGGATTTTTAAAAAAAATCAAAATTTCAGGTAAAATGAATGCTTTTAGTGGTCTTTCAACTGCAGTTCAGTATACATTGGAAGGCTGGGCTTTTTTTATGGCTCGATCAAGAGCTTCTCCAATGACTAAAGGATGACTTGGCCTGATCTCGATTACTTCCATCACTTTCCCTGAATTTCCAAAAGTATCTGTGACATGTGCTAGCGTCAAATGCATCCTTCCCCTAAATTTAACATTTGATGACTGCTGTAATGTCTTTGTCGAACTCGTATAATAAATATCTCACATATGTGCACTTGATCACTTCATCAACTTTTTAATATGCTGTACAAACACATAAAAACATAGCATTTTTATTTTGCAGATATCTACATGTATTCTTTGTATTGTGATTGCAAAATAAATATTAACATTTTTTCTATTTTTTTTTTTAAATCTCTTTTGAAAAGCAAAGGAAAATCTAGAAAAATAGCTTATGATGAACATTTAATATAATATATAAAAATAACTTCATTTTTTGAAAAATTTATACAAACAATAAAAGAAAGATAACACATTCTACAATTATTTTTGACCATTAATAAAAGCTGCTGAAATTTTCTTTCTCATAACCTAACAATATATTTTAATGAAATGGAACTGAAAGCATGAATGAAAATGAAATTGCAAGTCACACAAGGTCTCTTCTAAAGTTATACCCATGTAAAGAAAAAGCAGAGAACCTAATAATATAATATTTTCATGCAATATACATTTCCTAGTTTAAAACTTGCAAATGATGAATAATTTAAAAGCTACAATTTTATATTTCACGCACTTTAGGCTATCAAAATATACATAACTTCTACGAATAATGATTATCTACATCATTTCTGAATTAAAAAAAAGGTTTGTCTCCAATTTCCTAAAGAAAACTTAAAGATGCTCTCAGCAGTTAACATAGTGCCCATAGTATCACAATTAATGGATCAACTGATTCAAATTTTATGAACAATGCACTCAGAAGAACTGTGTACGCCTTCAGTGATGAACCTTTTAATTTTGAAAAGAGGTCAAAGAGAACATCCCAGTTGATACGACTTTCCTAACATCCTCCAGCCAATCACACCATTTTCCATTCATTTTCTACTCCCACAATGAGAAGATTGAGTCTCAAATGATTTAGCATTAATTAGGCATGCAACTTTGATTAATCCTTTTTGTAATTGTGACTTGGATCGTCTGCAATATTGCAGGTTTTAAACTTGTGACCATGATCACTAGAATATTGTGACTTAGCTAATGGTTTAGAGGCAACAAAATTATGCTCATTAATTAATTAGCTTAATTCAAATAACCTAATTTTTTAAATTTGCAATTCCAATCTATTTGCGATAATCCAGTAATAATAGTTATGTCAAGTACAATCATAGTTCCTGAAAATATCACAGAAAAAGGATTAAAGGAGCACATATTAAATTACCTTTAGGTTACACAAATGATTAATCCACAAAATACTTATCATTTTTGTTGTTATAATCTTTTAACAGTTTTCAAATGTTTTTTAAATAAATGTTTAAAAAAATCTATTCATTATGTTATAAAACATCATGCAATTAATAGATTGATAGTTTACAACTATAAATAGCATAGGCTTCCAAAAGTTACAACATCCATGCAAAATTTGTGAGATACTACAGCCGATCATAATTAATTCTCCTGACAGGCAATTCATTTTGAATTATGCAGTTGTTGAAAATGCCATGTTCAGAAGGTTTTGAGGAAGTGCATTGAAACATTGTATAAAGTGCTTATAAGTTTTGTGTGATTATTTTACAGACATTCATGTTCCACTAACTTAAAGAAGACAAATGTCTTATAGAAAACACTGGGGTGTTGGAAAAACAAAAGTAATTCATAAAATTCTTCTACATTTAGGCACAAATGAAGCCCCAAATATAAATGCACATATAATCTATAAATATATACAAATAGTTATAATTCTAAGTATAACAAGTCAAGAGAGTAAGAAAAGTTAGTAGGTGAAGGTTGACTAGTCAAAAAACATTGCTTAAACCTGCAATCTTGGATAACTAAGGTCAAGAGTTTGCTATTGTACTACTTGGCTAACTTTTCTTACACTCTTGACTGGTTATACTTAGGATTATAACTATTTGTACATATTTCTACAAACACACACACTCACATATATATATATGTATGTGTGTGTTAATCAAATATTACTTTTCAATGTTTGTTGATTTTACCACCATAAGCTTATTTTTTGGAAGCTTAAGATAGTGTACAGTCTTTCTGGCAGCTGATTTCCACTTTTCTAATTTCCTTTTTTAATATTTCTTGATCTTTTAAAGGTAGTTGCATGAAATTTGGGATTTTTATGACATGCAGAATCCAAATATTTAAAATGTTTGGTTTATTATATTTCCCTCTTTTTCCAACTCTTTGTTATTTTAATAACAATATTAGTTTTTATCAAATTTTTTAGTCCCATAAAGCCTTTAATGGTATAAACAACTCTCAAAAGGAATAGAAAACTTTTCAAAGCCGAATGTAATTGAAGCTCCTTCAAAATTAGGAGACTACTTTTTTTGAAAAAGAAAATTCATTGGCGTTCAAACAAAGGTTTTACGAAGTACGAAATTTAAGCTTAGTTTAAGAGGAATTAATTAAATGGAAAAAAGAGTGACTGTAATGAGAAAACTCATTTTAGAAGATATTTTTATTAGTCCTCTAAATCAACAATTTTGTTCAAATGCAATGAGAATTTGGCAACTGTATAATATTTTTATTTACAAAAATATGTGAAAAGCAAGAGACAAAAATTATTATTATTATATTTAAAGAAATAATACTTACTGCAGGATCTGATATTGTTATAGTAGATGGAGCAACAGCAACATTAACATATTTATAGTCTGATTTTCGTACAGAGGAAGAAAGCTGTTCAATTGCATCATTTAAAACATCGACACCAGTTGCTTTCTCAACATTTGTTGAACCCAAATAATACACCTTTAAAACTTTTTTAGGTTCTTCCATAGGAGTGGGAAAAAGCTGCCCTGAGAGAAAAAGTCCAACAATTAGTTCTTAATTGTTAATTCTACTTGAAGTAAAGCAAAACTACTGCTATACTTATTAAAAAGTCCATTTGGTTAGTAGCTTTTATATAAAATCATATGATAAAAGAAAAAGAATGAATAAAATTTTGGTCCGTTTTATTACAGAATAATTTAAATGATATCAAAACAAATTAAAAATGTTTACACTCCCATGTACAATGTGCACAAAATAATTTATATTATCTCATTTTAGAGATAATATAAATTCAAGAATCTTATCAAAATCCAATATTTAAACAAAATATTTAAATATTTGCATATTTTGCAACCAAATCAAAAAAGTTTCAACATTTTTATGTTAAATTGATTTTATTAAATAACTTAAAAATTACCAGAATGGATTAAATGATTTATGCACACAGAAAACTTGTATAAGTAAAAAGAAATTTACATGTGATCAACAATTAATAAATAAAATAATAACTTTTACTGGAACTCTGTTATTTTCTTTAATATTTAAATATATACAATGTTTAGCACAAATGAAGGCTAATTAATGGATGCAGAATGATTTATAAAATACCAACATACCTACATAGGAATTTAATGACTCATCATGATTGAACAGCCCTTGTTCCATGGGTAAATCAGTGGGACGTGTAGGAATTCCACAGTTTCCATCAGATTTTTCTCCTTCACATAATACTGCAGATTCGTTGTGTTTGTTCAAACTTCTCTGAAGACTACGTTCAATCATTATCTTTTTGCAAATGTCTCTCAAAGTGTTTGCTATAATTCGAGCAGGAATGTCACATCGGAAAACATGACACATATGTTTCTTAGTGACTCTATCACGAGCAACATACGCGAAATCCCTAATATATACACAAAAAAAAATTTTAAGAGTTAATTTATAAAAATAAAACAAATATGCAAAAAAAAAACCCTGTGCAACATAATAACTAAGTACATATGTCTATTACAGCTAACGATCTTAAAGCATGCAAATGTATTCGAAAGTAGGATGCAAGCTGATACACAAATGTTGAAAGCATTCTTAAGTTAAGAAAAGCACACATAAAAATTGTATTAATTCAGAAATATTTTTTTACCTTTCTCTGTTTGAAGAACAGGATCACGGAATAGCAGGAAAGAGCAAATAATATATTAAAATTTCATAAAAAACATAAAAGTTAAGAAAAATACGAGTTTCATCCTTTAAAACAGTTTATTTAGGAATAAAAAAAACTCACCAATACAATTTATATTTAAGCAAAACAAAACAAAGTCAAATACCATATTTCAAACACAAGTTACATATACAGATATATTTATATACACAGGAATGGCCAAAAAATTAAGAACATTCCTCATTCAAACTTTGATTTGTCCATGCTGCATATGAGTTGATGTAGTTAACTAGATATGCATCCAAATCAGACCGTTACAACCAGCAATCAACAAAAATCAATCCGATTTCACTACAAAACTTAAGAAAATGGCTAGCTTGAGTTATACAAATGTCCAAACTAGGATATTTGATGAATGGAAAAAGGTTTTCAGGTCTGACAAGTCAGGATTTATTTGCCATAACATTGAAGGTAAAGTCATGTGTGGTGCAAGCAGCACAAAGCCATGAATCTGACATGACATATTAAAAATAACCCCCATGAAAAATGAGGGAATTACGAACTGCCATTTTGTTAGTATGAGCTAATTTTCCTCCCTAATAGTTCTGGAAACTTGTAGAATCCCTGTTAAGAAGAATATCTGTTGTCATCAAAGCCATAGGAGATTCTACACGATAAAAGTGATGAACAAACACACAGCAGGGTAAGCCTAATTTTTTGGCCACTGATTTATTGATAGAACCAGACAAAATTAAACATGATACACATTAATAAGGAACAAATGTTTCAATAATAATTCAACTAAGCACCTTTAAAGTGAAGTAATTTCATATTTTAAGAATAATTTTAAGCTGAAAATATTGTGATATAACTGTTAATTTATCACAGATAGTTCAGTGATAGAGCCTTGGTCAAATATGCGAACCTTATACACAGTTCCCCAAATTAATTTGAATACAAAAAAAAATAAAAAATAAATAAAGAAAAATAAATATATATAATTAAGTAAAGATTATTACTGTTTGATTACACATCTTGATCCTTGCAAAAACATTAGTTATTTTTGATACAATTGTAAATAATATGATTCATGTTGCTTGTCACATTTTTGCTGTAAAAAGTATTTTGAAATAGCCTATAATGGCGGTTCTTAAACTGAGGTATGCAGGCCCCTGGGGGTCTACACAGAGCCATTCTAGGGGTCCCCAAAGGTCTCTCATTTAGTGTCAAGATTTCCCTATATTTTGCACACTCTGTAAGGCCTCATGCAAAAATGGAAAGATGCACCATCCTAGATTATATATATATATATAAATATATAGATCACTAAATTGCACCCCAAGAAAAATCTCTGCTGGAACATGTATTTCGATCGAGAAGATTATCAGCTTTTATTATTATTATTTGCAACTACGTAGCCATTACTACAAAGTAATATTTTCCAAAAAATATAGTAGAAACACATGTGCAAAGATTAAGAACTGAATTCATAGTCTTAGTATCATTGAGGTTGAGGAACTTTTAAATCACTCAGCCATGTGTTGCAAGTCAGGGAAGAATGTTTAAAATCTTGGGGGTCCACGATGTTAGGTTGAAACATAAAGGGGAGCTGCGATGATCGAAAGTTTAAGAGTTTAAACACTGAGAATGCATGTCATAAAAAAACTTCAAAAATAATAAAAAAATTGTACAAGTTCTTGATATGTTACATTTTGTAGAATTTTACTATTTTCTCTCATGCTTTTGTTATATCAAACCTTAATAATAATTATTTTAGAGTTTTACTGAATATAATTACACAGTATTCTCTTTTTGTAAATATTTTTCCCCATGTCACTTGTTTTCATGTAAAACAAACTTATAATAACACAACTTCTCCATATTTAACTGAAGACAACTTTGGTTATGAATTATAAGCTTTGCGATTATGTATCGTCATGCATGAAATGTGTCTAAGAAAATTTAAAAAATAATGTAATGATATAAGTTTAATAATAGGGTATGATATGTTTGGAATATAACTCTTTCAATTACAAAAATACTTTAGCAGATACAACCTCACAGTTTGATTAATGGGGCCATACAATATATGACCAATAAATGTTGACAATTGTAGCAGAGTAATCTTTTATTTCTTTCAGAAAAACATGGTTTTTCTAGCCTCAAAACTTTTTAAAATAATTTATTAATTCATTATAGCAACTAAAATTTGTTTTATTTCTTTAATCATTTCCAATTGACAATGAGTTATTTTCTGATTTTTCAGATACCCTACCTTTACACTTCAAAGTTGTCTCCTAACCCTTCCCCACCCTTTTTTGTTCTCAGGTTTCCTAGAATGGGTCAATATCATTTAACAGATGGCTCTAAAGGGAAAAACTTTACAATGTTAGAGATTTTATCTCAGATTTATTTGTCCTTTTTATAAAATAGTATAACACTGCAGCAATGTACATCATTATTTAATTTATTATTTTTTTACATTTTCAATACAAAACTCAATGATTTACAACATAATTTACAAATAAATATGGTTAAGATATCAAAACAAACATAATACTGATAGTTATTATTTATGAATATTTTAAAAAGTGAGCAATTTTAATTTTCACCCCTTAATTAACCACAAGCATGAACTTTAAAAATTGTCTTTAGTGACTCATGTAGCTATAATTTTCTTTACATTTTAAATTATAGGTATTCATAAATTATTCTACTAACCTTCCATTGTCACGACCAACTCCCCAGACACGAATGGTATGTATAGGCTGTGTATTGAGAACAGTTAAGTCTTGAGTATCCATTAAACGTAATGAATAGTCATCTAAATCCATAAACAAGTCCTTTCCCTACAAAAATACCATTAAAACATTATTTTTACTCATAAAACTTACAAATTTTGATATGAGAATTATGAAAATATAATACAGAGAAAATTTCAGGAATGGATTATATTTATATGCAGATAAACCACGCAAGACTTAAAAATAAAAATTTTCACTACAAATTTCACTTTTCATTGCAAATATTATAAAGCCTTTTATTGAAATAATGT
This sequence comes from Trichonephila clavata, assembly GCA_019973975.1. Classification (NCBI taxonomy): domain Eukaryota; kingdom Metazoa; phylum Arthropoda; class Arachnida; order Araneae; family Nephilidae; genus Trichonephila; species Trichonephila clavata. The sequence goes on along the minus strand of BMAO01019085.1, from coordinate 70,680 downwards.
GAAAAAATTTCCCTAATTTGTAGAATAAAATTGATTTTTAATTATCTATAAAATTCTCTATCTATATTACTCATTTAGAAAAATGATTGATAAAAAGACACTTACGTCTCCCCACCTTCCAACAATATCTAGGATATCATTTCTTCCAACAGACAAATCAACTATGCATTTATTAACTGCTTTGCTGCTTCGTTCAGGAGTTAAATCTGCTTCAGCAATTTCTACCCAACCCAAAGATCGAACTGCAAACCGTATAGGACGCTAAAATTAAACATAATAAAAAAATATGCTAATATGCAAGATTATGTTAATATATACAGAGAAATTACTAGTCAATACTTTGAGAATACTCTTATCACTGAAGAATTTGAATTGTGTCAAAACTTTTCCCTTCATAATTAATAATAATTCATATAAAGATTTCTTGAAATTTTAAAAAAGAATCAAAGTTTTTTATATTTATAATTATAACATGCACAAGTAATAATTTTATATTAAGTCTATGAATAATGAATTTTTTTTCACTTCGAATTCAAAAACAAGTAAATAAAATACACTTAATTAAAAATGTTTAAAATTGAGAATTTATTAATTGAAACAATTTCAAATTTTTACAGGAACTAATTATTTTATTTAAATACAATTGTAACTACTCCTCAGTTTTCATCTATTAAGTATCAGAGCTAACCAGAATTCTTTATTGAAACTAAAGAATATGATTTAAGAAAAAGTTTATACATGCTACAGCTTATATTTAAAAGTTTTACCTAATCCATGTTTATAGTGCTTTACATTTCAAAACAAGTGATTTACTATACAAATTTAACATTAGTAAAACTGCCTTAGATGAAATGGAAGCATTGTTTACTAGTTTTGATTACCAAAAAGAATATAATAAGGGAAATACATTCTTTCAGTATCAACACTTTGAAGACAGAAGATTTGAATTGCTTAAAGTTGAAAAGTAAAAGATGGGGACAGATGATGGAAATTCATGTCAATTACAGAGATGCCAATCATTACAGAATATATAAACCATTTTTTGAAAACAATGTTTTTATTTAAAAGTATTTTATCAAAATAACCACCACTTCACATGTTAAGCTGAATAAATTTGCTATATCACAAGGTAAAAATTATTTTAGAAAAAATGGTTAATATGTTCTGCAATAGCTAATATCTCTGCCAATGATGAGAAGGTGTGTCATCCATTGCCAACAGTTGAAAAATAAGGCACAGAAAATCATGTCTCCCATCTTCAAAGTGTTAAATAGTTACAAAAAATATATGTCGGAATTCTGATTACATATACTTTTCACTACATACCATCTTCAATGCTTTAAAAGAAATTTTGGAGATTTTTATTGGGAATGTAACTGAATTTTACAATTCAAGTCTTGAATTAGATGCACAAATTTAAAATAACCTCAACATTATTTAGGGAATCAACAAGATTATAAGAAAGAAAATATTAAATTTAATAATTTTTCTTACTTTATCAGGAGTTAAACTACAAGATCCATCAGGACAACTTCGTCTTCTAAAAGCAAAAAACAAATGTATTACGAGATTAACATATTCAAATGTTATAAAAGGCAATTTATAATAAAGTAATGAATGAAAAAAAAACAATTACTGCATAAGTTATAAATATTCATCAACGTCTTACTCTTCTGTTGGCAGATCGATAAAAGTTGAATGTTAGATGTATACAAATTTTGAGGCTTCAGTAAAAAGAACTAAGTTTACTGCTTGTGAAATAAATACTACAAGGAGCAGCTAACTTACATACAGCTTAAAGGACAAAACTAAATGTAAGCCACCCATCCAGTATAGTGGTTAGTGACGCTGACTGTGTTGCCGCAGGGACTGGGTTCAAATCCCAGAAAAGGACTGGATGTTTCTGTTGTAATCTTTTCTTTGTGTTGTAAGCCCCCATTGTGTGGTGTACATGGTTTCTAAATGTTCTCAATAAAAAAAATTTTAAAAATAAATGTAAAATACATACTATTTCAATACTAACAAACTCAAATTTCTTGCAACCAATTTTTGAAAACAACTGTGTTTAATAAAACAGTCATTTTTTAAGAAAAAAAAATCCAGAGTATTATTTACTAAAGTAGTTTCAAAAATTCTTCCAAAGTTTAAGACTCACACATTATACTTCATTCAATTCCAAAAACTTCAATTAGAGGGAATTTTTAGAACTGTGTAAAGCTACTGCCTTTTCTCCTTAAAAAATTGCAATAAGTACAGAAGTCAAGACTTCTAAAAAATTGTTAATATAGCAAAAAATGATAAAATCAAGGAAAAATAATTTATAGCTTGGATTTAAAGACGTTGCTCAATTGAAAAACGAAAATGGATCCCATACAAATCAAGAAACACTATTTCAAGAAGTAACTTAAAAATGTTTAATGGAAATCTCATGTGCCAGTCAAACAGTTATGATGAGGCAAAAGTTGTCATACTGCAAGTTAGAACTTTCAAACTTAATAAATCAAATTAATTTTTAAACCTGTCACATTTATTATTCAAAAAAAAATATTAGCAAAAACATGAAAGAAAAATTAACAACCTAATCAATATTTCAGAGATAAATGAGAGAGTTTATAAATGAGAAATGTTTAATATTAGCTGTGTATTAAGCTCAACGGAAATAAAAATAAATGGGATAGATCACTTTAACATCATAAACATTTTCATGCTTATAATTAAATCTCTCATTTAAAATTAAATAATAGCTAGCTTCAAAAATTGACCGATTTTTAAATTAAAAAAAAATACAGTAGATTTATATGCATGGAAATGTTTCTCAAATTATAATGCACAAATCCTCAGGGATTCAAGACTAATTTAAAAAAAATACAGAAGCAGAGTTATGGGGTGTTTATTTTTGATCCACAGCTTCCAAAGAGTAACTACCTTAAATGAGAAATCACTTCTAAAAGAACAATATGCAAAACATTCACATGAATGATCAGCAAACGATTAAAAAAATTCCACAGATTCATTTATATGAAATAATATTTAACAGTCTAATGACAAAAATAGTTACAATCCTGATTTTAACTGTACAGCAAAAAGTATTAGAAATACTTAGAATAGTAGCTGTATTTCTAATTGTATGATTCCATTGCTGAATCATGATTATTTTTTAAGTACAAATTATTTTTAGCACATAAAGAAATTACAGCAATTTTATAATTTTGAGCATAACCTGGACATTTATAATTTTTACAAAAATATTGGAAAGATATAATTACCATTCAAACACTTAAACTTTTACCAGTGATTAGAACAGATTTTTTTTTTAAAAATTAGAAAAGTTTTAGTTAAAATGGATAATTTAAGCAACATTAAGATTCCTTTTAACACACTGATTTTAAAGTGCTTTTCAAGATTCTAGTATAAAAAATCAATATTTAAAAACTATTTATTATATAAAGTATACAAATATAACAAAATTCATATTTACACTGATATACTATGAATTTCATTGTAACTGGAAAAATATGGCAGTTAAACTATGAAATAATTCATAGTTGGCCAACAATGTGCTAGGGATCTCTCAAATCTAAAATAGGTCAATTTTAATTAACTCTGCATCAATAAATAATACTATCAATTTTGATGTGATTTAAAAATGAAAAAAGATTGCACCTAAAACAATAATTTAAAAAATCTGAAAATTATGAGGTACTTCAGAACTTTTAAGTCATCACCAGGTAAAAGGTACTTTACAGAGAAAGTTTTAGAATTATTGAGCTAAATGCTTACTGGACAGATTGCAAATGTAGAAGATGTAAAAAATCAAAGTTATGCAATATATTACAACAAATCATTAGAAGTTACTATTAACCAATTTTTAGATGACACATAGATAAAAATTAACAGTTGATATTTAACTATATATATCTTAATCTTACTTTATTTTATCATCAACTGAATGCACTCCAAGCACATTCCCTGGATGAATGCCATTTGGAACACCATTTTCACATGAAGTTTTGCGGGAATTCAAATACAGATCTTTTTTGGAGGAATTCTAAAAAGAGAGGTAAAATTATATAAATACATATACACATGGTTGAGAAAGAAATAATATAACACACAGTGAATTTTTCAGCAGAAGAAAATTATTTCTTAAATATATTAAACATTTTTTTTGTAGCCTAAATATTAAACTATTTTCAAAATTATTACGATGTCAGTAATCGATGTAATTAACCATCCAATATTTGGATTAAAAATCCCACAACAACCATAGAATGATTGGAATTCCATGTGGACCTAGAAATATAATTCATATGTTCTTTATTTTGGATTTCTTTTCCCTTTATAATTTCTTGATAAAATTTATGCAATTTTACATAGAACACGATTTTACATTACATTGAAGTAAATGCAAAATAAAATATCTGTCTACACATTTATATAAGATGATATATTTTCTTTCTTTTAAAAAAATTCAGACAATACTCAAAATGAGATGTTGATATTTCTCTTGGGTTTATCACATATAAACCAAATTTGTATAATTTATTTACAGAATATGGATAGCATGCAGCAAAGAAATGGGAAATTTGCTACCACCAAGTCATTTAGAAAAGCCCTCATTAAAATTTTTTCAAAACAAATACTTATATATCTTGATTAATAAATTTGAGTTTAATGAATTTAATTTTGATCTAAAAACAATTATACAAAACTCATTTAAATAACACTACTACATAATTAATAAAAACTTAAATTATTACAATCTCATATATATATGTTACATATCTATATAATTAAGGTACTAAAATTAAGATTTCAGAGAAAGTGTCTTTTTATATTTTATTGCTTGGATTTTTTGTGCATACATCCAGTGAGTGATTAATCAATAAAACCACAAAAGCAATAATTCTCTCTTTCTATGTCTATATTCCGCATACTTAAAATTTATTTGGAAAATAGAACATTCCTAAAAGTTTATAAAAAGTCTATTTGTCCATTGTCATAAAAATGTTGTGATTTATAATTTATCAAACAAATTTTCAGAACTTAGTACTATGTTTGTTTTTAATGTTATGTTAAACTTAGAGGGGGGGGGGGACCGTTGCTGTAATTTTCATACTTGACTGTTTTCCAATTTTACTTTATACTTCATTTTTGATTGTTTTTTATTTTTTGGTGACATTTTTTCTATTTTCATAGGTTAACTAAATGTTTAATACAGAAATTTGATTACAGTCTAGATACACAATTATTACACTGCACACGGATCAGTATGCAATATAGTTAAAATAATTCTTTTAACTCTGTTCCTTCTTTAATATTTAAGTATGACTTTATAATGCTTTCAAGTAACACAACTTCAACTAAATATTTGCTTATAGTAAAATGGGAGTAATTCTTTATAAACGTTTCCTTTAAATTAAGCTCTGATGTTATTATCAAACTTTTTGTCCCCTTTTTATTCAGAGCAGTTTAATGTAATCCTTATAATTTAAAACAATAAAACAACAAATACAGCATTACAATCATAAATTAAATTACATTTTTCATTTATAGTTTTTACTAATTGAGGGGGTGTTTTTTTACGTTAAGTAATGGCTAAGCTTGTAAATGGAGTACCGTTACTAAATCACTCGGAAAAAGGAATCAGTTATAATATATTATACTGATGCTTAACACACAGTAGACATCACATAAATCCAATTTTACAAATTATAATCAAATTTTTATTTTATTCATAAAATAATACTAAAAAGTTCAGTCATAACAATATTTTAAATCAAAATGCTTGAATACTGTATTCAAACATTATCTTTCAATTTAACCCCATCACTCTTAAAAGCCTGAGAATACTCACATATCTTGATAATATTTATATTAACTAAGTGATGCAACAGCCCATGAGGGCCAAGGCCTAACTTGGTATATGTAACCTTGGGCTTTGAGGTGCATAAGCAAATGTTCCAGTCAGGTGGTCAGACTGATGCGAATATTTATATAACTAGTATATAATAATGCCTTATAACAAATTACAATAGAAAATGAAATGTTCAAAAATAGTATAAAAATTTATATTCATAATTAAAACTTAAAATTAATTTTTTTTAAAAAAATCGGAAATTTTGGATAATCTTTTACAAAAAAAAAAGTGTTAAGCTAAAGGGCTAAGTAAAGAAGTTATCAGCGATTAACTGTAGTGATACTACTACTGAATCTAACATTACCAGTTCTAAATCTTTTGATGCTCTGGAGGAAACTCTATTACAGCTATATGAAATGGGAGGATCTCGTTGAATAGTTCCACTACTAATATGCCAGTAATATGGTCCACTGTCATCTAAAGTAATCCCAATGAGAATAAAGAGTAGAAATTATAGTTATTCAGTTTAATGAGACATTTCTTCAGAATCATTATGAAATTAAAATAAAAAAATTTATTAAAAGAAATACAATCTTAAATTTTACATTACCCCTATACAATCACATTCTCTTTCTTTGGATTTCCATTACATCTATAAAAAGCTCAATAAACTTTAATCGAAACTTTTCAGAAGCAATGGATAGCTAATAGAATATGTGTTCCATGGATTTTTATATTTAACAAAAAAGATTTAATTAATAAATAAAATACACAAGCCAGAATAAAAAATTTAAAAAAACATCACTGTTTTTATTTTGACAAAGATAAAACTGAAATATAAACCTGCATGCTTATCCATGTCTCAATAATAAACAAAATGAAGTCAGTATTAATTTTGAGAATAAAAAGTTAAAAATAATTTATATAGTAACTAAAATATATTTCATTAATTTATGCAACTTAGGTAACGTAAATACTATTATATCATCAATGGCAAATAATGTTCAATGTCTATTTTTCATAATTAAAAATTAATAAAAAGGAAAATAGAAATTACTATATTTGAAACAGGAAACAGTAATTCTACCACAAATTAGGTAATTAAAAAAAAACCAGGAAATTTTTTGATCGCATCATCAAATATTTTTACAGAAATGCTGTTATACAAAACTCATACAATGAAAACTTAACGATTCAATATACAAATAAAACTTATGTAAACTTACTATGTTTTAGTTTTATATTAAAAAAAAATGACTTTTCATCTAGTATAATTTGAAAAACTCCTTTAATTAAAAATGTGTCATCTATTAAAAAATCATAACCAGCTATGTTGAATCATTTAAACACACACATATATAAATCTCATAAAAATCCTTGAAGTTCATTTACAACAACTTCGGAATAAAAATAAATCTTTTATGGAAAATCTGAAGAAATAATTTTAAAATAAATATGAATACACAAGTTCTTTGTCATAAAATAAAGGAATACATTATTTTGAATCTGTATGTCCCCCATATATAAATAATACACCTATCAAGATTAATCAAATATGAATAGAAAAGCAATTTTATAATCATCAAATAGAAAGAGATATGCAGCAAACAAATATTTGATTTACATATACTGAATGAAAAATGGCAAATGTGATTAAATAAATTGCATCAAATTCATAAGGTAATAACTAATAAAATCAATATGCATGTGTCTAAAAAAAAGTGTATCTTGTTTTTAAAAATGATATAAAATTTTAATTTAAAAGAATTTTTCACTTTTTTTTATTTTTTAAACTAAAATTTCTGAGAATTACCAAGGGAAATAATATGATTTTTATCCATAAAAAAATTACAAAACTCCAGCTCTGTATTAGAATGGTAAAAATTATTCTGACAAAATGGAAACTGTTTCACATTCAATCTTTACGAAATGAAGTGCAGATTAAAAGTCCACAAAGCCTAAAAAGTCATTGTGGAATCATGTGGGTAATGAGTTTGCTAATACACAAGCCAGGGCTGGCTCTGACCTTCTACAACTCTATTCTCCTGTTCATTATTAAAGCCCTAAAAGAATCATCGCTAGATTTAAAGTTCATCTTTAAGAGAGGATTGGCAATAAGAGGGGAAATTTGGGATTCCTTAATGGAAAGTCCGATTCTTTGTGACTTGATTAGACTTGTCAACGCTGTTAATTTTAGAACTAAAACTGGACATGACTATCTCACAAAACACCAGCACAGATTCGGTTTAGTAGATTCCTCAACTTGCCCTTTATGAAATACTTATATAAACTACTTGGTTTTATTGTTCCGGACTCGTGGACTGAGCATCAATTAATGTTGTTAAAAACCATTGTAACTTTTACTGTGTTTCTGAACTGTATTAAGCTGCATGGCATACTAATGACAGTAATACCTAAATTTGGCATAGGTTGAAGTACATGTATATGCTACTTTTCATAAATTAAGTTATCTTAGCAAAAAACCTAGTTCATTTTATATTTCAGTTAAAGAATAATAACTCAGTTCTGGGATAATTCAATTTTAACGAAAGACAATGCAAACACCAAAAATATACATAGTTCCATCTTAACCATTTTTCAGCAAGAAAGCAATGAAAATTTTTAAAAAAAATAACACTATAAAATCTATCAAACACAAAGTTTACACTGTCAACTTTTTTGGAATAAATTCCTCATCAATTCCAGCTGAAACATTTAACTTAACATTAACTTTCAAGTAAATATTTTTTAAAAAAAGGAAAAAAAATTAACACAAATATATAAGTTTCAAACATAATGGGCAGTAAATGAAGTACTTATAGATTCTTATTTTTTGATGTAACAAAATAAAAGCCCATTAGCAAAATAAAAACCACTTCAATTTAATTAGCTGACTTATTCATTACAATAAAACTATTTTTCTAATATATATATATCTCTCGCTTAATTTAAATTCCAATTTGATATATATTTTTTATGCTTGTTAACTACAAATACATTTTTTCTAATCATGTCGCATTTCACTTCCCATGTTAAAAGGGTTCAATCCAGTGTTTATTTTCTATTCCGAGAAAAATATCTTAATAACTTACACATGGACTTCCCAGAGACTAGGTGGCGCCAAGTTTTCCACTAAAACACCCTACATAACTTCTAAAAGTAACTACTGTTTTCCTCCTCTTAACCATGTGATCATAACACCTACACTATTTTCTTCATTGTGTTTCCTTAGCTGAGTATTTGGGGATTCTTCAGTCTCTTTTCTCGATCTATACTTTAAGCAAAAGGATTAACGATGGGCGCTCTACTATGTTTAAAATATTTTAGTAAATTCGTTTCGCGACTACTTAGCTTTTTTCTCGTCATGACTATACACAAAATACATTCATTATATATATATACTTAAGATATAAGAAACATTTTCAAAGAACAGCAATAGAATTGGTGTTAAAATTAAATGTTCCCCGATTTAGAAACAAAATAATCAACCTTCATGACGTTCCCAACCAGATGGAAGGCAGTCATTGTCTGCAGTTTCATTGCATGAAAGCTTGTCATAATTAGTAGACCCAGTTAATCTGAAAAAAGAAAGAAGTTAATTTAAAAAGAGATCTTCAATTATGAAATTTCAAACTTCAAATGTAAAATTATAATTTTTTTTTCAGAATAACAATAGAAATGATAAAAAAAAGAATAACAAATTTATAAGAGCCTGCCTTATTTTTTACAGATAAAACAAATACATATAGCTCGCATGTCAATAATGAAATAAATATCTTAAGCTAAAACACAAATAGTTTAAATAAAATGAATTTGACACATAATTAACTAAATTAAAAAGCTAAATAATGGCTAATTACAGTCAAACAAAAGCATAAACTTTCATTGCAAAATTAAAAGCTTAAATTTTTAAAATTCTCAAGAAGTATGTAATAAAAAAAAAGACAAGCATTTAACACATCAAAAGAAAACTTAATCTTTTAATGAGATGATAGAATGGAATTGAAACAAAACTAAGCTTCTACCATGAAAAAAATGCCCATATAGTACTCTCATGAAAAAAGGATGCATTACAATACAGGAAGTAGTCAGATTCGTAAAGGAGCTGGCAAATCAATTTTTTAAAAAAATGGATATTTAAAATAGACAATCTTTCCTTTTTGATAAAAAAATTTGGTGTTTGGCAAATATTACATAATTTGTCTTCTTTTTAACACACAAAAATGATTTCTACACTTTGTTTTTGAAAAATTGTGGAGGTATTGTAATGTATTAAAAAGTAATAGTAACAATTTTAAAAACAAATAACATTTAAAACAAAACATTCTTTCATGAACGCTTACAAATTTTAAAAGAATAACTAAAGTAATAACTGATTTTGTGTGAAACTAAAATTCAATAAAATGAAATAGGTAGATTAGAGCAATGAATCAAGATGTTTAATTACAAGCTAACCATCTTCTCAAATAGCCTCTTACTGAGTAACTAATACACCTAATAATTAGAAATTTTTTTCTCTGTGCTAGATATATATTAAAAGTTCTAATATAATAAGTTAAGAAAAGGCGTCCTGTTAAGTCGACATTGTTATCATATTGTGTCAGCAATGTGTATGTTAAAATTTCTATTTACTTACTTTCAATTTAACACAAGAAAAACAATTTCTTTTGCAAAACAAAAGATAAAAGAAACTACAATGAAAAATAGTATAATTATATTTGTACCATATTTAGACAAACAACTAAAGAATTTAAAAGATGCTGGAAAGGTAAATACAGGAATATTAATATTTGTGGTATTTTTTTTCAGTTTGTTGAAGTAATGTGTATTGTACGTTGGGCAAATTCAATTTAACAGGCCATTTTCAAAACCTAACAAAGGTTTTGGCCACAGACTTAACAGTTTTGTGTGGGCACAAGTATAGAATAGAAATATTTTATAAAAATGAAATTAACATTACAAATTGTAACCAGAATACTTTAAGATAATAGATAAAGAGATCTATCTATTAATAAAAAAATGTTGCTAAAATACACAAATTTATATTTAAAAAAATGTTTTTTCATCCTGTATTAAGAAATACTAACTTTTCTACTGATCCACATGGTTTTTCAACAGAAGAATCACAGTTACAAACAGCTTGAAATGTAGGAGACTTATTTTCTTTAAGAGAAGCTGCTGCTTCCAGACTTATGTAATAATCTAGAAAGCTTGATTTCTTTCCCATGTCTTTGTTATCATTTGAATCGAAGACAGAATTACCATTGTCATTGCCCTGAAAAGATTCGTCTCTGTCTGAAGATTTCAAACCTTGAGTTTGATTTCTGTTATATAAACAAAAAGTACATTAATTTTACTTCATACAAATTTTATGGAAAAAAAAGTTAGTTATTAATTTTTCAATTTGATTAATGCATGATTACCAAAGCAAATATTTGTACTGAAAATATCATTATGAAAAATATGACTGCATCAAAAATTTTTAATCCCATTTCTTTAGAAGTCATCTCCTTTTTTATCAGAAAGAAAATGATCAAATATAATTAAATTATTGTTATTATTCATCATTATTCATGTAATACAAATAAACATTTTATAAACAAATACAAAATTCTTTGTATTTCAGAACTATCATATGCCAGAAATATATTCAATCTATTCCAATTATCACAATAGGAAATGTGGCAAGTTCAGCTATTCATATCCTATTTAGATACTCCCTCCAGCACATAAGTGATAAGTTGTTCTAAAGAACACAACACTTTCAGCAAATACAGCTGTTGAGGACTGACAACATTACAAATAAATTCGTTTTTGAAATCAAATAGACTAACTTTTTAATATGCTTTTGTAAAAATAGGTACAAAAAATTTATATCTTTAATTAAAGAAAAAGTTTCTCATAACATTTAATTGCTTAAATTACAGGAATGACTGTACTTAAATATTATCTTATTAACAGAAAATGTATTAGTTACAAAATATAGTATGAAAAGATGCATACACTTGAATATGTTCTACACACATGTCCATAAATTAAGGATAATTAAGAATCACACAGAAATTGAACTCTAAAATAAAAATTTCCCCTGTATAATTATCACACACATCTTGAAGAAGAATATGCAAATTACAGGAAACCACCAGATGGCGCGGATAGTACGTCACAATGATGAGAGTGTAAGAGAGGGGTATATAAGGAATGGTGGCAAAGCAGTAAAATTGTTCACAAGCGCTTTAAAAGCCTTTCAGTGCAATAACCGCATAGTTATGGCACAAAGGAAGCATTTGGATGATTTTTTACGTGGTAGAATTATCGGACGACTGGAATGTGGACGTACCCAGCTGGAAGTATCCGAGGAACTTGGAATCGCCCAGTGTCATCTCCAGGCTTTGGCAACGATTCCAAGATGATGGTAATGTGAGTAGATGTTACAGCACAGGTCCCCCCCCCCCAGAGTTACAACGCCGAATGAGGACCGGTATTTGGCAGTAACTGCCAAAAGAAACAGACGGAGCACAGCATCAGACCTATCTCGTCAGCTCTCTTCAGCTACCGGTACGACAGTTTCAAGGCAGACCGTGTACAGACGCTTAGGGAACATTGGTCTATATGCTCGTAAGCCTGTCAGATGTGTTCCCCTTACAGCAACTCACTGTCGCCTGCGATTAACCTGGAGTAGAGAGCATGCATTGTGGACACCGCAACAGTGGTCTTGTGTGATGTTTTCCGACGAGTCCAGGTTTAGTTTGGAGTCTGATTCTCGTCGGACTTTCATATGGAGAGCTCCAGGTACCCGTTACCACCAAGAGAACACCATTGAACGACACCGTTACGGTGGTGCAGGATGGCTCGCTTGTTTCGGGGCGCCATGGGTGCTGAATTTCTGTTTATGGATGACAACGCCCGTCCTCACCGTGCAAACATTGTAGATGAATGCCTTCAATCGGAGGATATCACCCGTATGGATTGGCCAGCATACTCACCGGACTTGAATCCAGTAGAGCATGTGTGGGATATGCTTGGCCGACGAATTGCAGCCCCCTCAACCCCCTCCCACCTGTCTACCGGAACTTCGGAGGGCATTGCTTGATGGGTGGTGTAATATTCCCCAAGATCAGATTGATAATTTGATACTCAGCATGCGTAGGCGTTGTAAGGCCTGTATTGCATCGTCCAGGAGACATACTCCGTATTAACCATCATACTAACCATGTTATACTGTTTGTTGTAAATAGGTTCTTTTTTTAAATTCGCTCCAGGGAGTAAAAATCGCAATTTTTATTAATTATGTCAAACATATAGCATCTTTTTTGCTCTTTACCTTTTGTTTAATAAATAGACTTTACAAATAAGTCAAATTTGTTTTGCTTCTGTCTCTTTCTTTGCCTGAACTTCATTATCCTTAATTTATGGACATGAGTGTACTTTAGGTAGTGCTTTGCACTGACTGATCATCATAAACAAGCAATACATAAATACTTATGCACCATATATAAAAAATAAAAGTTGTTTCTGAACAAGTTCAAACTATTTTCAACATTGCTAATTCAAAACAGTATGCTGTAAGCCATCATTTGAGATGAACAAGAAAATGCATTGTTTTTCTTGACAACTAAAAAAATTTAATAAGACAATAAAGCCCAGAACAAATACTTTGAACAAAGGTTTTAAAAATAGTATGGAATTTAAAAGTTGACAATTCACAGAATCTTTACCACACTGATTAATATTTGGGTATAACATATAAGAGATTTAAAATGAATACAAACTCAATTAATTAATACAAAAGTAACATTTTTCGTCTTTTCCCCTTCTAATTTTGATCCAAAATAAAAGTATAGACATCTTTTTCAATTCAATACCTTGCAATTTTAACTTTTTCATCACCAACTTTATTTTTGCATATCAAACATTTAAGGGGAGGGGGAATCTACCCAATAAAGTGTTAATTAAAACAGAAATTTATATTAAAAATACTTACAAATTGTTTTCTGTACTTTCAGTAAGCATAGGTATTGTTTCTAGATCCACATCCACACCCATAGACACAGGATCCAAGCTGGCATACTTTCGCCTACCACGAATACTAAGCCTCCGATTTACTCTACAAGCAACATCCAACCCTTCATATAAATCATCATAGCTGCCATCTACTTCAACATTACAATTTTCATCAGATGAAGTTAACTGATAGTTTGGATTAGCATAGCTGAGAAGTTCAGTTTCTGTAAGATAAAAACAACATATAAATATACTTTAATACAAAAGTTAAATTATATGAACATTACAAAAAAACATCGGAAGAAAATATAAACTACAATAATAAGCTTTTAAAAGGATCGAAATAACTGAAAATAAAACACTTCAGCAATATACTTTGTATGTGTGTGTGATATATTTACATTAATTTGTATAAACTGATGGTAACTTGAAACAAAGGAAAAAATACCGAAAAAACAATATACAATCAACTCTTTCTAAAAGAAATGATTTTAAGGCTATTTATGCTTAATGTTAAAAAATATACACCCTTTTTTCAGATAAAAAATTATTCAATAATATATTATGTTGTACTACTGCATTAAGAATATATTTCCAGAAAACAAGTATATACAATATTTTTTTTGGCTAATATATAAGTACCAGTCTGCGATAAAGCCCTATAATAGTTTACTTGACCTTAGAATTAATTGGATTGAGGAACACTGAGCTAGTCTGCAGCTCTTGAAATACCAAACAGCTATGACAATGAGGAATGATTAGCAATGGCGCCACATCACACCCCTTTAGTCCGTAGGATGATTTTGAGCCAATAGAAACCTTCAACGCAGTTTGCATCCAGAGCGAGTGACAGTCGTTGAGGAGAGAAAGAATGAGATATTAAAGTAGCACTCTAAAGCTACATGTGGGATACTGGAGACGGATCCCGTACTTTTGAATCACAGTCAAGTGACAAGGACATCTGAGCTGGCAATCCCCCTCCCCTCTCGTAGTTTCCGCTCCACACCAACGAGAGAACATTTGCGCCTCGACATATTTAATGTGCATCAACCTCCTCTGCACAGCGGGTCTTCATCGGCACTGGGCTCGAGCTCATATACAAGCCATCCACGAGTCCGTGACATTGACCATTAGGCTACCACGGCTTTGTAACAGTCGTTGGAACATCTGACGATTAAGTTGTAGGCAACAATTTAGATAGATGCGTAACTCATTTTTTAATGACAAGTAAGCTGATTTTTAATCTGTCGATGGAGATAATCCTCTTCGTTCCTCGATTCAGAAGAGCGAAATATTTGACGCTACGACAACAATAGGAATAAGTCGTCGTATCTTACACTATTAAAATTCGAAGGTAAACAAACGTATCTATCTATCTATCTATCTATGTGCGTCTATCTTCTCACGAACAGCACCACGCAGAAAGTCGCGGAAGGTACCAAAAGATCGGGAATTTTCCGGGGAAGCCGTATTGCCTATTTATATTCCGATATTGTAATTAGTTAAAAAGATATTAATTAAAAACCTTAAAACGCCGAATTGTTTTACTCCTGCCGGTTGTTTACTTGGCGGAACTTCCCTTCCGTTTCGGCCGAGCGGTAATCTTACGTTTTCCACCATATTAAAATTGTCATCTAATTTTCGGTGTCGAAATGAGACAAAAAATAATTACAGAATCGGAAAGATCATTTATTTCGCCACGACACGGTATAATTTTTTTGTGAAATAACGATATTTTCCATTTTTTTTTTGAATTTTTTAAAATAGTGTTAAAACAGATGCGTTTTTATGAAAATTATTTCTAAATCGTTGGGTATGAATTACTTTTCGTGTTATTAAATCGATATTCTACACTAATTAACTTCAAGCCTTTCTCTTTTAGATCCATTCATTTAAAAAATAAAATTTCCAAAACTTTTTTTTTTAAAGAATTTTTAAAAAGTAGTCTTAATTTTTACTTCACATTGAATAACTTCGTCATTTATGAAGATAATCTCACAAAACCTTTTTTCCGTGTGTACAGTAATATTATCCGTAACATATACGAAGATTGAAAAAATTGCTTCAAAATTACGGATTTTAAAAAACATTTTGTGATTTTCGTAAACTTATGTTTTTTTCTGAGAAATAAATTAAAAAGTAGTAATTTGTACATTTTTCATTTCAAAGTACGTTATTTTTGCAAATAGTTGGTGATGTTTGAGCATTAACGTAAAAATTACGCCCTTAAAATAAAGGTAATGATTTTTTAAAATAATTTAAAATACGCGATTTTACATTTAGCCTAACATTGGTTAACTGTCTGGTGGCGGAGTGCTCAGAGCTCCCGCTACACTCAAGACTATAACTGCAGCACTGCCGTGCGCGGTCAATGCGAAGGAGGATGTCCGCCTCGCAGAAACCTGCCGGTCGCCTTTTTTCATACTTGTCTTAAATTTTTTCTCCTACTGGACATTGCGTCGCCACACATCATTACACACAAAAGGAAATATTCTGAAATATATTTTAATTCTCTCTTCTTCAATGATTGAATTCACTTGCTGCATCCCCACTGATCTGAAATTTACTTCATTTTCAGTGCTGCCATTATGTAAGCAAATGGTATGTCACAATTAATTGCTAAATGAGCAATTTTAATCAATTTTATTAGAAAATAATTAATAAGTTAGTTTTTTATAATATACTTTTTTTCGCAGATACGTGTTTAAATAATTTTAACACAGAGTGGAATGAAAAACTATAAAATTAAAATTAAAAAAATTAAATGTTTTTATCAAATAGTATTATTTTCTTTTTAAATGTTTTTTTCAGTGAAATTTTTTAAAAATTAAAATGCATTCAATGCATTTCTGATATTCATTTAAAATATTTATCAGTATCAAAATTTTTGTTCTCTTTCATAAAACTTATAGTTTACTTTAAAATAATGCGTAATTGCATGAAACTTTTTTCCCCCGTGTCGAATATTTCAAAAAATTCTCACAATTTTACTTCAAGAATTAAAATAGTAGTGAAATTTTGTAATTTGAAAAATTTATACTTTCTGTTCTTTTTTCAGCATACAACTATTTTTAAAAATGCTACAGTTTCGTTTCCGGGAAAAAACTATCTTTTTTTAAAGAATTTTATAGAAAAAAAAAAATTTTTTTTTAAACAAAACAATGCTGTTTTGCATATTTTATGATTTTTTCTCATATGAATCAATATCGTTCCGTTTATATAAAAATTATTTTTAAAACTTTCAGAATCAGTGATTTAAAAAATAAAAAGCCGAAAACTTTTTTGAACGAATTGTAATAAAACACTCAAAACACTTAAATCAATCATTTAATAATTTCTTCATTGAAAAAAAAAATTGCATGAAATTTTTTCCCGTGTGTCGATTTCGCTTAAAAATTACGAATTTTAAAGATTTTTTTTGTGATTTTCATAAAATAAAGTTTTTGCGAGAAATAATATAAGCGTTATTTTTGTAACCTTTTTTCTTCAAAAATTATTGTTGTTTCCAATCAATATGTGAAAACTTGGAATTTTCAATTAAAAATTGAGCCCTCAAAAATAATGAAAACTTTAAAGACATTCTAAAGGCTTTGCGCATGCGCGAGAATCATTATTATCCCCCCCCCCTCTGTTTAACGCTCAGCGGCCAAGGTCAAACTTGCTGTTGCAATATTTTTTCCGTTATTGAAATGTGAGTGAGGGATTTTTAAAAAGTCGCACTGTTCACCTACTCCAGAGATTTTTGGCGACGGACTTCGAAATTTTCAATTTAAAACTTTTAGAATCAGTGATTTTAAAAAAAAGCCAAAAACTTTTTTGAACAAATTTTAATAAAACACTCAAAATACTTAAATCAATCATTTAATAATTTCTTCTTTTATAAAGGTAATTGCATGAAACTTTTTTCCCCCCGAGTCGAATATTTCAAAAAAATCCTCACAATTTTACTCCAAGAATTAAAATAGTAGTGAAATTTTGTAATTTTAAAAATTTATACTTTCTGTCTTTTTTTCAGCATACAACTATTTTTAAAAAGACTACATTTTCGTTTCCGGGAAATAAAAAATTGCAACGAAAGAATTGGAAAGTGAGTGGGTGATTTTAAAATTCACCCTGTTTGCCTATTCGAAAATTTTTGGTGACGGACCTCGAAATTTTCAATCATTCTCAAGTGACGAGAACGACACTTGAGCTTTCACCCATCTTTAATAATTACCACACCAACGCAAGAACAAATTTCGAAAAAGGGATTTTTTATGACATAGTTAGAGAAATCACTCACATCGCGCGCATACACACACACACACACACAAGTGCTATCGGCCTGAAGGAAACACGAAATTTCCATGGGGATGAAATTATTCACTCAGGAAAAGGAAAGAATTGGAAAGTGAGTGGGTGATTTTTAAATTCGAACTGTTTGCCTATTCAAGGGTTTTTGGTGACGGACCTCGAAATTTTCAACCATGCTCAAGTGACGAGGACGACACATGAGCATTAACCCATCTTTTAGAATTACCACATCACACCAAAGCAGGAACAAATTTCGAAAAAGGGAGTTTTTATGACATAGTTAAAGAAATCACTCACATCGCGCGCACGCACACACAAGTGCTATCGGCCTGAGGGAAACACGAAGTGTCCATGAGGGTGAAGTTATTCAGTCGGTAAAAGCCCGTGCAACGCAGGGCTAAGCGGAGAGGAAAGAAACAAAGAAATCAAAGTAATTTCGGAAAATAATATTGGAAGTGCTGAATTTGTGAAGTTGAGTGAATATTAACGTCCCACTGTTCAGCAACACGAGGCCTTTTGGGGACGGTCCGCGTAATTTTGAACCATGGTCAAGTGACGCGGACGACACCTGAGCTGGCACCCCCTCTCATAACTACCACACCACACCAACGGGAGGACGTTTGAGCTCTCGACATAATTTATGTGCAATTAGCCCCTACACGGCGAGTCTTCAGTGGTACTAGGATCAAGATTTTGCGAAGAGAAGGGAAAATGTTAAGCAACAAAGCCATGACACGCACTCACGGGACATGCATTCACATCGTACGCGTGAAACCCCACAAAAGTGTTGGCGTTAGAATAAAAGGAGGAAATTAACATGGGGATTAAGTTATACCCTCGGTATAAGCCCGTGCAACGCCGGGCCATGAAAGCTAGTTGTCCTATAACAGTTGTAACGGTTAGATTACAGCACCTAGACGAACGTGACTTAAGTCAAGAAGCCCTTGTGACGATGTCTATTGTCAGGGTAATGGAACTGGTCGAAGCGATTCCATTTGGAATCGAAGGAGTTTAAAAAAATCACCTCAAGGAGGGCATCTTTCGGGGTAGTAAATTTCTTTCTACGGTAAATAGCTTTCGCGATCCATTTGACACAAAAAGGAAAAAGCATGATCCAATATCTGTTCAGAGTGATTAACTTATTTGTAAGGGAAAACTAACCATGCCGCTCCACTTTCAAACAACAAGCTTACACAACTCTACAGTTTATCAAGAATAAACAAGCGACCGAAGACATGTTCATTAGCAGTTGTCAAAACTAATCATCATTTACCTGCCAGGTACAAGATTTATGACACTTGGAGCATGTTTTCCTCTACGTCCTAAAAATTGCCTCCTTTCATATAAAGAATCAATTTCTTTTTTTAACATTGTGATGTAATCAGGATTTTGAGTGACTAGTGGAATCGCACGTTCGCATGAAATCGAAGAGTCCAAAGACCTCATAAGTCTTCTCTTGTTACAAGTGCTGCCATCCCATGAATCCTTCTCTTCAGCTTCGCACTATTCAGTTACTCGAGGGCTTTTGGCGACGGACCTCGCAATTCTGAACCATAGTCAAGTGACGAAGATGACATCCGAGGTTGCATCCCCCTCTCCTAACTTCCACACCACACCAAAACTAAAAAAAGATTAAAGGAGAGAACAAGACCACAAAAAATAATATGTATCATAGGCATTGCTTTTTCATGAAATGTGAATGCTTTTAACTTAACTGAATATGCACAACGATTCAAACTAAAAAAAATCATAAAACTCAAATTAAACATAATCATGGTCAACATTTGAATTCCTTGAGGTATTACGGACATACAAATAATTTATGTATGATAAAAGAGGTCTATTTTTGTAGTATGTATTTCACGCTAATTACTCTTTCTGTAATAAGAATTGATTTAATTAAAGCTTGTTCAGCCATATTATGCATAATGCAATGCACTACTTAAAATCCAATAGACGAAAATTGTATACATTCACAAATTACAAATATGTACAAAAGTCAAACTCTAACACGCAAACAACAAGAGTATATGCAATGCTTTTGATAAGACATTACATACTTGTAGTATAAGAATCCTAAACACTTAATCATTGGACCAGCTTAATTAAATGAAAAGAACATGTGTAATTGATAATTTTTTAACACACTAAAAATGACTGATCTGAATAAAATCATCTTAATGATATTAAAGATGACAAAATGCTCAACAAATAACCTATGCAATGCTATTAAAAAGAAAAATTTGCAGAAAAAAAATACTACTTGCTGTCAAAACTTTTATCGATTTTACTATATAAGTGAAGAGCACAAAGCGGAAAAGAAACAAACCCTAAATAATTATTTTATCCACACTATTTCTTGAACATTAAATGGATAATTTAAATAGCATTATTATCTAAAAAAATAACTCATATGAATTCTAATGCAAAACACTGTGCGTTTCAATGCTGACAGCCTTATCATTTCTAAACTATTTCGACGTTACTGGTCTTGCTAATGGACTAATATATGAAATAAATAAAGATATTTCTTTGTAGATTCTTTTTCCAAAATATTGACTACTTAATATATTACATATTGTAACAGTATCTCTCTCTCATGGTTAATTTGTGTATAATGAATTATGTATGTATGCAACATATAATTCAGATGCTAGTTTAAATATGATGTTCTAAGAAGCAAATATATCAAGTTTTACATATTCTCTATTAAAAATGTTCTCCAGTTTTTATGAGAACAGTAGAAACAAACCTTAATTAGAATATAACTAAGTATTACGAATTTCCTAGTTTAAGAGATTAAATTTTAAAAAAATTAAAGCCAGTTTTTTTTTAACCATTAACCAATTTTAAAGAACCATTAACCAAATTTAAAGAAAAATGCAGCATCTGATGGGTCATAACAGTTAAAGTTTACACTTTTGAGCACAAGACGTGTAGAAAATATCGACTATACATACTACTTAAAAAGCATTTAAAAGCAAGTAAAATCAATTTTTAACTCCGAGCTAAAGAATACTAAGTCAAAAAAAGAAAAAATAACACCTCCCTATACATTTAAGAAGTTTTTTAGACAATAACTTTAAAAAGAACATTTCAATTATGATGAGAGGGAGAGAGTACTTTAATTCTGCTTACTTGCATTTCATTAATATACCATATCATCAAGAAACACACAACCCATGATAAGAAATATTTCTTACAAACGCATAAATATAATAATTTTTAATTTACAAAACTCTATTACATCAGTTCTGACATACGCATCCGAGACTTGGACAATAACAAAAATGGAAGAAAATCAAATAGTATCCTTTGAGAGAAAAATACTTCGAAGTATTCTTGGAGGTGTAAATGAAAATAATAGCTGCAGAAGATATAATTTTGAATAATATAGATTTTATAAGCAACCTGACATCATTAAACACATAAAAATAAATAGAATGAATTGGATAGCCAATATAATTCGAATGCCAAATGATAATGTCATCAAAAAGATACAATAGTTTAAAGTCATTGGGATTAGGAAGCATGGAAGACCAAGGCTGAGATGGACAGACTCAGTAGAGTCAGACTGTATCACTATAAAGGAGAGAACTTTGAGAACGAAGGTGAACAAGAGGTCACTATGAAGGAATCTTCAAAGGAAGGCACTGACCCACAAGGGGTTGTCTTGTCGGATATGATGATGATGCATAAATATAATAGCAACATTGTGAAGTTAAAAATAGGGTTTTGCATGTATTACACTAGACAGTCGCATTAAATAAGTTTAAAACCATTCATTAACTTTATGAACATACAAGCTGAATATGTTTTTATATATTACACGAATGGCTGAAGCATATAAAAATTGCCTATCATAATGTTCGTTTTATATCAGCATTTTAAGATAATTTTAGAGATCTGATCAACACAAAAGCAATATTTTTGACACAATGAAACCATTATAATGCATAAAAAGAAAAAACTTTCCAAATTGAAAAGAAAAAAAAAGAATTTTTAAAAATTTAAAAAGAATTCAAGTTTTTTTTTAAATATATTGAAATGAATAACGAAGAAAATATTCTTTCTGCAAAATCTCACACTGAGATACATATATATAAATTCACTATTATTATTAATTTTGAATCGGTGGGTCATTTTCAGAAATACAAGATAAAAGTCAAAAAAATTCGCGGAATATTTTTAAAAATTAATTTGTAGCACTTAAAGCAATTTTTAAGCTATATGCACTTCAAAATAATTACCTTTTGAATTCACACTTTATATCCAACGTTCATACAACTGTTCAAAACACTCCCGGTATCGTTCAGTTGTCTCGTCGCATTCGCCATAATTTTTTCTGGATTTTCGAAGTATCATTACTTCCAATTTCAGTTTTAGGCATGGAAACAGATAAAATCAGAAGGAGCGAGTAAAATGACGTTCAAGTGTGGTGACATTACGTTTTGCAAGGTAATTTTTCACTACAAATGACCGATGAACACACGTACATTATAATGAAACCCAAAACACAATTCTCAGTTATATTCAAAGAATCATTAAGACAGTGCTATGCACAATTCCACGGGATAAATTGACTCGAGACGAAACTTTATCAGCCATGACAGATCTGTCTGTTAGAATGATTTGACGGGTGAGCTCAATATTTTTGTCAGTTACGGATGTGGACGGTCGGACGCTGTAAAGATCGTCTTTAACAGTTTTAGAGACCTTGACGAAAACGCTAGCGCTATTCACACACTTGAGACTTCTTTTTTGTCACGCTTCCATATGCCTCATTTAACATCAGAAAAGTCTCAAAACATGATTTCCATAACAAATCACAAAATTTGATTTTTGTATGCTGCATGCATAATACGACATTTCAAAAACCGACAATACAAAAATCTATCTCAATGGAAACACCGGATGTATTCAGTAGCGATATATAATTAATAATTGATTAGCTTCCCACTTTTTCTACAAAATGAAACTAAGATCCCAAAATATAAAATTTATTTTGTGATTATTAGGGCACCATCTGGTATTCAATTCCAGGAAATTTTTGACTCTACCTCATATCTAGAAAAGTATAATACGTAAAAGCATAGAATGCCAATTCTTATCCGTTTGACAATCACCACTTGTGACCAGATAGAGCTTTTTTGGGCCTGCCTCAAGCTTTTACTTATACCAGGGGTGGCGAACCTTTATGGATCAACGTGCCATTTTTTCTAAAAAAGTGTTTAATGAGGTATAGACGTGCCGTCAAAGAATTTTGACTTGTGATATTATTGGGAAAATAAAAAAAAAAACTAAATACTGACAGCACAAAACTCTATTTACTACGAAAAAATACCTTTTTCACTGCATAATAATAGATGTTTTATTTATACGTGTAATTCAAATTAAAGTAACATTAGTGTGACTTCTGTTGTTGGAGATTGAATGACAAATAACTTATATTAGGATTATAGATGTCACTTTTTGTAGAATACATGCTGAATTTGAGTCATCAGCCAAGTGGTCTCTAAGCAATTAATTATTTTTGCTGTGGTTCCCTTTTTTTTTGAAAAGAGGGTTGTGATTTGTTTCAAAATACCGTTTTACAGACGATGTTCTGCATACCACTATTCCAGAACATAAAACACACACCGCTTTGTCGCCTTTACTTAAAATACCATGTTTCTCGGTCCATCAAATTTGAAATTCTCTGTTATACTTACTATCGTGCACTTTTTGCACATTTGCTGAACTAGTCATGTTAAAAGACAGTTAAATATCGTAAATATAACACAGATAAACTTTAAAATACAGTTGCATCAATGGAATTGATTATGCTATGCGTAGACAAACTTTACATCATAAGCAATTGTAGTCTAGGACGTAACTAAGGCAAGACAGTAACAAACGAGGTGCTCCCCGCCACCGATCAACCCGCGTTTGTTCATAATACTACATAATGAACTTTGAAATTTTGAAATAAAATGCAAACCCCATTTTGATCACTGGCGAGACAAAAATATTGTATCGCGTGCCACTGGTTCGCCAATCCTGACTTATACTATTACAGTAACTAATCATTCAAACTGAATCATTTAAGTATCATCTATTAATATTTTTAAATATCATACAGCTTCAACTTCTTTTATTTGATATAGTTTCAAATATGAGATCCAATAAATTGACTATTCACGAGGTTAAATAAAATACAAATGAAGAATCACAGTCGATTTGATAAAATGCGGTTTCCCTATTCAGAATTATGCGCAGGAACAAATATTGATTGACTGATTATTAACGTCACATTTCCAAACAACATGAGAGCTATTGGTGGAATGCCCAAGGAAACTGGACTCATCCTAAAGCAGTGGTTCTTAAACTGTGGTCTGCGGACCCCCAGGGTCACCAGCGCTTTCCTAGGGGGTCCGTGAAAGTCTCTTATTTAATGTTAAGTTTTCTCTCTTTTACAAAATCTGAAAGGCCTTGTCAAAAAATTGAAAGATGTACCATCTTTGACTACATCGCTAAATTGCCCCAATGAAAAAATTCAACGAGAACATATATTTCGATCAAGAATATACATAATTTCAGTTATTTATTATTTGTAACTACATAGCCGAGGTGTCCACAAAAGTGAAGAAGATTTTTAACTCTTTGTCATAAAAATAAGTAAAGAAACCGTCTGGAAAGCGTAAAATCAGAATTGAGGCTGCAGATTTTAAATATTATACCTGAATATAACAGCACTTGTAAAAGAAATGCAGTACCATCTTCTCATTAAAATTTTTAATTAATACAGTTATGTAGACTATTAATTTATTTGAAATAAGCATTTCGTGAAGTTTTTAATTCGATGTTTATTGTTTTCTTCGGGGGAAAAAAAGTGTTTAAAAAGTATGTATAAGTAGCAGAAGCAATCCAAGGATTCTCTTGAGGAATCTTTGAATCACTCAACCATGTGTTGGGAGTCAGAGAAGGGAGTTCAAAATCTCGGAGGTCCTCGAGGTTGTGGTGATCGAAAGTTTAAGAAC
The DNA here is from genome assembly GCA_019973975.1 of Trichonephila clavata. Taxonomy (NCBI): domain Eukaryota; kingdom Metazoa; phylum Arthropoda; class Arachnida; order Araneae; family Nephilidae; genus Trichonephila; species Trichonephila clavata. Next base: position 45,504 of record BMAO01019085.1, on the reverse strand, counting down.
CGCTGCCCTAAAGCAGGGGTGTCAAACTCGCGGCCCCCGATGAACATTTTTGCGGCCCACCCTGTATATTGGCACGCAATAATATGTAATAAAATATCAAAATTTCTCCCGAAATAGGAAAGATAGTAGTATAGAAGAGATATCAAGTGTCAAGACGCAAACATTAAATTTTTCTCGTTCTTTTATTTATCTTTATTATAATCTATTATTCGAAATTTACTTATGTTTCTATGTATATTAATTTTTTTGCGGCCCACTTAAAGCTAAACATTGGTTGTTTGGTCCAAGTTCGCCTTTGAAACCCTTGCCCTAAAGAATTAAAAGCTACAAACTGACACCCCCCCCCCCTCTCCCGAAAACAATCACTTCCGTACACACAGCATCTGTTAATCAAAAATACCTTTCTATTTAAAAAAGACAAGTTTTAACAGAACTTGTTTCGACAGGAATTGCATAGTTTGAAAACACAAATGAATGTAAAAGACACACACAAAAAAGAAAATACCAATCGCGATACAGAGAAAGAGTGAAACAAATTAAAATTTCTCAAACAATTCACAAACACACACACAAAAAAAAACAATTTTAAAAAATTCCAATTTGCTTGCGAATACACATATTTACCAAGTCGTGCCATAAACTCTGATACAAAAATTTGAGATCGTCTGCAACAGACGATTTTAAATTTCATTGAGAGAGATCGTCTGCAGCAATTTTCAGACAATTGTTATCTTCCATGCATGTTGTTCTAAATCACTCAAAGCTTCAGGACTTTAAACAGAAGCGTGCAGCAGCAGGGTGAAGTCAAAAGATGATAATTTTGATTAAAAAGTGCTTAATGTCAAACTCAAATTAAAACTTTAAAATGATTTAGTTAAATTTCATTATAAAGATTTTCTTTAGAATTATATTAGAACTTACGGTACGACCGTAAGTCCAAAATCGAACTAAAACTAAAAGATAATACTGATAATATTTTGTCAAAATATAATTGGACCTTATCAACATGCGTCATCAATCATAATTTTCATTTTATGGAATTCAGATTAATCATTGTTTAGATAAATAGGGCTATTGCCGTGTGATGGCGAATCTCACCCGAGAATACACAACCTATTCTCCAAATTTCCACATCATACCAATGTGAGGATTGTGAGGCTCGACAGATTTAAAGTACATTAAACCCTATACGCAACGGGTTTTTGTGGCACCAGGACACGGGCCCACGACTCGACAAAAACATCGCCGGTCACGAATAAGCGACCATGACCATTCTCCTACCGTGGCTGCGCAGAAACGAATATAGAATTTGACTCATTATCATCATATGAAGGGTTCTTAAATAAATCAGTGACGCTTTAAAGTCGAGACAATTTGAAAGTATTTGCAGAATGAATAACTTTTTTAACCGATTATTAACTATTGATAGCAAAACGACGCACGTAACTGTATCACAAAATAGCAATACTTAATTTAAAATCTAAAATAATTGAACTCTGAACTCATTTTATCTTTAACTACATGAAGCGATTTAGAGTAAAATAATGATACAATAGAAATAACAAGTATGCATAAAATTTTTTCGTTAAGTGATTTACTTGCATATTCCATTTATGTATGGAAATTTAAATTTACAAAGAAGCACATTGCAGATACATGCTTTATAGATATAGCATAATATTTTCCATAATTTAACTAGAGAACAGTAGTTATGATGAAATAACAATAGTGAATTTATTGAAATATAGTAATACATTAAAGAACGTAATATTTTTAATTATTCTTAACTAATTTTAATTTGAGCATTTTAGTTATAGTACAAGGAGTGATGAAACAGGATAAAAAAAAATATTTTGTTTGTTCTGTTAAATTAAGTACTTAAATTTAAATTAAATTGATGAAGTAGAAGAAAAACATTATTAGACTCAAAAAAGAAAGAACCCTCTGTCAACAAGTTTAAAGTAATTAAAGATTTTTAACATTAACGACATAGCTTTCGTAAAAAGAATTTAGAGCTGCATGCGATTTTTTGTTTTTGTTTTTTGCCCAGGTATTATTTTATAAAAAGATTTAATGCATGTATATATTCAGAAATGATTTATTGATAAATTATGAATACAGATAATGCAAGAGATTAGATCTCATTAGAGAGCAATAATTAAATATAACTGAAAAATGCACACAGACTACTCATATAATGTACAAACAATAAGAAGCAATTAGGAAGCAAAAACTTAAATTTGGTTTTACTTTCTAGTCACTTTTCTTGCCAGGTACAGGAAAACGCAATTGGATCGATTACACTCATTCATAAACTTATTGTACAAATAGAATAAGTACATGCGGTCACCTTCACTTTTAAAGGGTCTTGTTTTTATCCGTTTTGAAACAACTGAATAAATATAGAAAACTAAATTGTTTCACTTATTTAAAAATAAAAGCAATTTTTTAAACATCACAACAGACAAATAAAAGTAACGCAAACGGCCGAACAAGGTAGACGAATATTAGATCTTTCCTGTCTAGGAAGTAATCGAGCAGTGAAAACACATTCCCATTTTAGTTAGCGGAGCTTTTCGTACTATTCAGGACAATCGATTTTAGGGTTACGATGACGAAACGAATGCCTAAATTAGAAAATGCGATATAACTTAATAAACATAACTATACAACTTACGATTCAAATACCATCTTGATCTATCAGAAGAGATATGAAAATAATGAGACGAAAGCACATTGCAAACAAACGAGTAAACCATCTTACCGTCTTCAGATTCTTGCTGCAGACATAAACCGAGAGTCACGTGACGAAAAGGGCCAATATAAGATTCAGTTCGTGACATCACTCGGCGACAGGATCAAATAAGCGAGGGCGCCACACTTTCCTCAACAAAACGAAACCGAATAGCTGGAATAGGCCCTAAAAACTTTTGCTAATTTTGTTTTGGCTCCAACTGAAACTATTATCTGCACTATCCTAACAGATTAATCTCATTTTAGTAACAGATCAATTCGTCAGATTTGAAAGCATAGGAACATAAAACCTTTTTTAGAGTTATATATTTTTTAGTTTACTAATCGAAGAGAAGTAGCATTAATATCAGTGACCTGCAAAATGCGTATTCGATTAATATACGTCAGATTTTTATTGCTTAAAACGAAAAGGTTTTTTTAAGGAGTCAATATTATTTTTAGCAGTTTTGAAAAGAGCCAGGTGTCAAAATATGGCAATTAATGCGTATATTTCTTCTTTTATTAAAATAAAATCTCCAATAATATTTAAAGTACTATTACAAAATCTAGTCAATCATTAAAATTATTCTTCCAATGAATATTTCAAATCAAGTATACACAAAACTGATAAAAAAAATAATTAACTATGTATGTGCGATTTATATGCAATTATTCTACTACCATACGAAAATTCAGTTAAATTTCCATTTGTTTACATAGTTTCATTATTCATATTTAAATTAAAGTAATAAACTATTCAACAATGTAAAGGTAAAATATATTTATTCACTTTATATTTATTTACTCACTTTGATTACCTATAGAATACGCTCTTAAATAAAGTCCGCAATGAAATCCAGTAACATCTAAGTAACTTCACGCAGCATCGTTATGCATATTCACCACTCCACCATCACAAGATAATATACATAATTTCAACATTCTCAAACACAAAGAAATCCGAGACAAATTAGAAATATTTCAATTAAATAATTTCTGTTTTATAATGTAAACGATACACGTAAGTATTTTGAAAGGAGCAATATTTGAAAAAACAAGAAGGAACAACCGCAAAAAAGCAAAGAACTCCAATAATTTTAGATAAATTACTTATAAGTCAATGTACGTCACATGCATTCAAGAGTTAAAAAAAAAAAAAACTTATTAAGCTTACTAAATTATCTTAAGTTAAAACATATTTGCTGCTATCGTAATATTTTAGAGATGTAAAATACAACATAAACATATTCACATTATATACGTGAAAATTATCAATGAGTATAAATCCGAATTATGAATCAAATAAGAGAAAATCTGAATATACTGTTAAGATTTGCACATCTAAGCTTAAAATGAATGCGGCCTTTTTTCCCCATCCTTGAAATTCATTCGATAATGCAGCAGCTCATTTTTTTATTTGTATTATACTGTGTTTAATTAGATAAAACAAAATTTCATCATCAAATGATGCAAATTTAAGAGAAATGAACAGTTAATTTGAAGTTTTATATTAATAGCTTGAACACAGAAATCATAGCAGCATTTTCAATAACTTATACTGTTTTTAAAGCTAAATAAAATATATTTATTTTCAGCCCAGTTATGAAATTAGCAGTTAGTTATGTCAAGCTAAGTAAATTCCTTTTCGTTTCACTTTGTTAGTATGAT